>JAEUWS010000272.1:0-29946 GCA_018524945.1 Podaxis sp. C-F-92630
GAGTTGTGCTTGCTAGTTTACTATTGACTTGATGTATGTATGTGATCAGAATGTTTGCGAGTAAATCCAGCTGTGGTAGATAATACGAAATGACTGCTTCTCCGTATACACGCGACCTACGTTGGCGACCCTTACGTCTAATCCCTATGTCACAGCCCTGACGGTCTCGGCATCCATGATGGGCATTAATCCGTTGTGAGCATATAGAGTTCGTCCCTTCCTCATCCCAATCCTCTCCCCTCTTTTCGGTCAGTCAGCAAATACTGCTGACTCAGGTGGTCAAATGCTTGAATTGTGCTTCCTAGCTTATTATCGACTTAATGCATTGGTGTATCCATATGACCAGATTCCAGTTCCAAGTAGCGTAGTTATAGTGGATGATATGAAATCCCTGCTTCTCAGAGAAGCATATCCGGTGAATCAACTTGATGATCTTGTTCATCACCATCATCGGCTGTCGTAAAGCATTCCGGGGTGATATAACACTCCATTACGCCTCCCGACCAACTGCAGTAAGAATCAACCTTCAGGCCTTTGACTGGGATACTGGTTCCATACTCGTTGACTGGTGGTGACTCTTTGCCTCCCGAAACCTGAGAACGGCCCTCTGTGCTCTGGTGTGAACTGTTCCCAGGACTAGTGAAGTGCATCTATCATCAGAGACGAGAATACATTGAGCCATCAGGCTGATGGGTCGGGACCTGCTGTGGAGCGTTGCGATATTCTTTAGGATCACTTTCATGATGGAGACCCTCATTTAATATTTAATACTCAGCCGATTTAGCTTCTAGCCCAAAGCGTGCTCCTTACACCTTCTTCCCCCTTGCATCAACTGCATTTGAGACTTGTATGAAGTCATGGGGACCCGTTCTCTTGTCATCCTCTTTGATGTTCTTGACATTCTGGCTGTTGTGCTACTTCTATTCACCTTGCTTCCAGCTGCATTTTCTAAAGGTGTCCAACGGAGCATTGGATGGTACAACTTGATGTCTCAGTGGATGGTGATTGCTTTAGGCTATGCACTATTGATCGGATGGCAGGGAAACTCTCCGCCCCCACATGGCCTTTGTATTCTCCAGACACTACTAGTGTATGCAATTCCTCCGCTGTGAGTTTAATCTATCCCATATATCTTGAAACTCATGATGCTTCTTCTAGTGGCGCAGCAGGCTTGCTTTGTTACTTTGCAGAGGTACGTAGTCCTACCTGAGTTTCTGTGATCTGGTTGAGCTCACTAGTCCTTACCTAGTTCTACTTCATTGTATCCCGCTTAAGATCTGGTGTCCTGACACCTACCACATTTTGGAGGACTTTTTGGGTAAGCTTCGAGATCATGATGGTTTCCTGATATCAATCATACTTTGCAGCTGGTTGTCACACCATGGCTTGTCTTTCTTGTGGTGATTGCTATTAACATTCTGGTATGCTCCAGGTCAAATATTTGTCCACCACACAATCAAACTCACACTAGTAGCTCATATTTCCGGGAGGAACACTTCATCTTGTAAATCGTGCTCCTACAAACTTTTATTGCCACTCTGAGTATGGGCTCCCGTCAGTGATCCCCAATTTGGTCTGGGATTCCGGAATAATACTCACTGTGATAAATAGCTCCATAATCACCGGAGCCCTTGTTTCTGGTATATTTCTGATCGTTTTACCTTTAGAAGGTGCTTCATTTAATACCTTATAAGACACAACTATTGACTCTGTTTCTCCGTTTTCATAGTATGGACAGGGGTCCTTATGTACCGCAATTGGAGCAGGTTTAGGGAGCTCGGGCGGGCAGATCTTCGAATTTTTCTCATGCTTTATGTGAGACTTGCAACGTGCACCCTGGTTGCCGTGGCTGGCTTTGTGTAAGTTCTTACTACTTTCAACCAGGATACGGAACCAATCTCACAGAATCTCCAGGTTTGCTACATCAGCGTTTACCTCCGTAAGTAAATCTGATGAAAGGAGTCTGTCCTATCCCTTCTGTACGTCACCAAGTAAATTTCTGGCTTCTAGTGCAGTCTGTTAACCGATATTCCTACTAGTACCTATGGCCATCGGCATTGCCTTTGGGACACAGAGGGTAGCCTGCTTTGTTTGAAAATCATATTGTTGAGATTGCTGCTAATGCTTCGGCTATCTCAGGACATTCTACGGGCATGGTTGTTCTGGCGGCCACCAAAACCATATGGATCGATTATCTTCAACAACGGCACTTCCCGCGATAGAACCAATAACACGTCCCGGATGACATACCTGTCAGCACGGGAGTCTCATCGGCGGGATGAAATAAGAATGGCGGTTATTGAGCAGGGGGCCGTACGCGTGTCAATCACGCAGGCTTCTGCGCTGTCCACGCCAAGGGGAGTTGAGAAAGGGATCCTTCCTGAGCATAAAACTTCTGAAGGACGGTCTTCTGTCGTCGTGGGCTATGTCGAGGCGCAAATCCCTCAGTCAGGTTCGGGGAAACAATCGCAATGCAACGGTATCTAAAATTCGTTTCTGGTATTGTCTTGGAAGCGATCGAACCTGCTAGAGTATTCTTTGATTACTTTCCCTTTGGATATGTTAATTAGCTATCATGTAGCAGACAAGTTTACGCCAATACCACTTCTTATTTCTTTCTCTAGCGCATGATTTCACCTCTTCCGGTCTCCGCGTAGCCCTCCCCAGCATTATTTGAGAGGCGCATGGACTTATTCGCACAATGTAATGCCTCAATAAACACTCACCAGCTAGATGATGAAAAACGACCGACGTACGAAAATGAAAGTTCTGACCCTCGGACACACGAGCATGACCGACTGGATGGTGCATTGGGTCAAGACGGGTGGGGGTTCTCTGCAAGGTCTCATCAAATATGTGTATGCGCCGACAACTAATCATCAACACCACCGTCATCCTGATCAGTTGTCGCGCAACATTTACAATATTCTAACTCGTTGGATCGTGCAACTCTTTACCTGGGTTTGGTTGTTTTTGCGTTAGATGGCCATGCTAAATAATCACATTTGGCTAGAATGTTGGTGCCGTACCCGGAAGCAAACGGGTTATTCCTGGAGGTGGTCATGGTGGCATTGTATCGGTTCCCCGCGTCAATGAGTATGTGATAGAATTTAAAAGAAAACATGCTTCCACCAACATGTATTTCACCTTGTTCCCTGTGCACTTGCTCAACCATCATGCATCATTCCTGATGTGCCCTACGGTCGCAGATGCAGGCAGGCCTTATCACCTTGATTTGTTCACGCAAGCATCACTGTCAAGTGATCCGGAGGGCTTGCTAGGAAATGGGCGTGATCCAATTTTAAGGCGTCTGGGCTCCGTCTTGCGTGAGTCAAGTTTGATGAAGCACTGACATCTCAATGTCTGAGGGGGATATGGATTAATAGAAGTACATGCGTAACAAGCGGTAAATAAAGATTAACGTAGTACAACATTACACAAAATATGGCATATTCTGGAACGGCATGTCAACGTTGTGATGGAGCGGTTCCAAGGAAGAGAGCGCACCATTCTACCAGTAACTTTGCCCCTGTCTCGTTCATTTTCCTCAGCAGCATCGTACACCGTAAATGTTCGCGATCCGTCTTCGTGTACAGTCATGATGGAAGCCATATTGCCACATCTATCACAATCATCAGGTTGACGTGGAGAAAATAGATTGAATTGGTGTACCTATAGCAGTAATTCGGTGCAGACCAGACGGTGACAAGTTGTTCGTCGAACATATATTTATAACCTTCTTGTACCAGCTGATGTGCGCGAGCAATTAGCTTCAGAGAATTTGTGTGATTGAACTAGGTGGTGACAAGAGTGAGGTCAGAGGTTCTAAAAATAACGCACGAGAGCTGACCTGTCTTGTGATGTTGCCGCCAAAAAGCCAGCCTGCGCCTCGAGGACTAACGGCCCAATTATCGATATCATCGGGATCCGACCACATAAGGTCTGCACACAGATTAGATAGTCGTCTAAAAGGCACGGAGAAGCAGCACATACCGCAGAAAGCACCTTCATGAGGGATCTCTTGGGCACGCGACAACACGCGGATCTGGTCCAGGGTTCGGATGTCAGGTGATAGACCTCCGTGGACGCACAGAGTTTCGCCATCAATGATCTAGATGTCGACTAAGAGTAAGTCGTATCGTGACGAAGTCGATACATACAGCGGCGAGGTTGAGGTAGTCAAAGACGCTACAACAAGCCTTCCACACTGTTGCACTACCGTACTTTTGTTGACACTCGTCTATGATATAACTAAGCATATGGGATGGACGATATGCAGGTCTTGTCCGCACCATAGAACCCGTATACTTGAGTTATCTGTCGACTCTCATGGTTGCCCCGGAGCAGGGTGACTTTGTCTGGGTATCTGAGTATAGCACTTCGATAACAGGGTTGTTCATTGGCAAAAACGCAAGGAGCGTACCTTGCCTTCAACGCGAACAGCAGCGAGACGGTCTCCAAACTATAGTGCCCTCGATCAACAAAATCACCCTGGCAAGCAGCGTCAGGTAAGCTGCCTCCACCAGTCCGCCATCACCCAGCGAAACCTACTACGTGCCATGAAGATATAGCTCGTCTCAGGTACGTTTCCACCTTTCCGCAAAAGCTCCAATAGATCCCAGAACTGGCCATGGATATCGCCGCAGATTGTCACTGGGCTCGAGACGGGCTGAATGTTGGACTCTTCGAGCAAAATCGAACGGACGTGATCGCAGAGGAGCTTCATGTCTGACTCTGGCAGGTGCTGGCATTCCATAAGTTGGGCTATCCATTTATCCGGGTTGAATGCTGGCATTGTGGTGGCAGTGGGGATGAGAGGAGGTCTGAAGGAAGAGGTGGTGCTGTGGACAGCCCTGAATGGTACACGACCCGTGCGAATTCTCGAATTACGCACTGCAATTCGACATCATCGACAACAACAACCACGACCATGAGGCTGGCCATGCGGTCTCTATTCTGGACGTTGTTGCTCGTGCTACAATCATGCTTCGTATACGCGATACATAAAACTGACGTTGGTGTCGTCGACTGGTACAAGAAACTCGTTGGCGTGCCGCTTAGCGGAAACATTGTCACTGCACCTACGTTTCGTCGGGTTGGAGGAAAGAATGTTATTTTGACGGCTACGACGAGCAATGTACTGGCTGCGCTGAGCCCGGAGGATGGACACGTTGGTGAGTCTGTTGGACCTCCCTAACTAGTGACGTTGGTACTCATGATTTTGGTAGCTTGGCGTTACATCTTTGAGGCTGATGATAGAATAGCTGGCTTTTACACCCATGACGAGGGCGAGTTCGAGCCTCCTTGAACGGTGTCTTAGGCTGATATTTCTTTGTGTAGTTGTCGCAACGTTATCTGGCCCAGGTGGTGCCACGCTGCGGACGTTCGATACTCGAACGGGCGTTTTGTTGCTTGAAAAACAGCTCCACCCTCCAGAGCTTGGGCATCTTTCAGAGCCTCATTTCTTCGGCAAACATGTGGTCTTCGGCAGTGGTAATAGCACGGACGTCTATGTCCTCACGAATGGACATGCCTTTGTTCGCATGGATCGGAAGACCGGAGAAATCCAATGGTCGTTCGCCATGCCCGATGCCAGGTGTGCCTCCTTCCTCCCCATTTAGCTGCTCCTCTGAATGTGTTTTTTCAGTTCCCTAGTGATTCACACCAGACTCGTTTTGACCCCTTCTGCCCTCTACCTCGTTGGTATCGCCAAATCCACCGAAACCTATACCCTCCACGTTACTTCCCTGAACCCCGAGACCGGCGATCTCATTACAAGTGCCAACGTCCCTTCGAGCATTAAGGATCCCATGACTGACTTCTTCGTGATCTGTAATGGCATTTCGGACCACAACCGAATTGTTTGGCTCGAACGGGGCAGTCTTAAACACGTTCCTCTTGTACCCGGCCTAAACGCGAAGCCAGTTTCTGTGAAGAACGCAGAGTTTGAGCAGCTCATCGATGTCGGCCTCGTTGACCATGGTCATATAATCGCCATCAAAAAAGACGGAATAGCGAGGATTATCAAGTTGGTTGATAATGGAATCAAGAGCGTGTATGAATTCAAGGATTCCGTGAGTTGATACTAGTATATCATGTGGATTGTCCTAACGGGACCTCCAGGCGCCTTTGAATGACCAACCACAATCATTGTATACGGGCAATTTGGACGAGACTGGCCGCGTTCACGTTGCGAGGATTTATTGGGCCAACGAGTTGAAGGTACATTCATTTACCTTTTTTACTTTCCCTTTTGCTCACTTTGTTGCTTTTGCACGCAGCAAGTTGCACTAGAAATTTACTCAGGGACCCAGGAATTGAGCATAGGCTTCTTCAACTTTGACACCGCTAACCACGGTGTCATCGCTTTTGCCGCCTTGAACGCCAAAGGCACCGGTCCCGAAGACATTGCCCCTCAACTACTTATCTCGACTTTCACTGGCAATGTTCAGCTTATCGAGGATGCGCAAGTGAAATGGAACAGGGACGAGGCCCTAACGACTGCGGTTGTCTCTGAATTCGTTGAGCTGCCACCACCTAAAGCCATCGTAGGTGACCATGACGATGAGTCATTCGCTGGCCGTGTGATTCGCCACATCGCAGATCTCCAGGTGCGCTTTTTACTCGTCTGGTGCATATGTCATTTCAAAACTTGTCCAATGTAGAAACTGCCCGCATATACTCTTCATTTCCTTGAGCGTTTCTTCATGGACCAATCCGTTATACTTGCTCCCAAGACTGGATTTAAACCCTCCGAGCCCGTTCGTGATGAATTCGGGTTCAGACAGATTATCGTCGTCGCAACTATATTCGGAAAAGTCTATGGTATCGATTCCGCAACTGGAGATGTCGTGTGGACGAGGCTCCTTGGATTGGGTTGGGCCGCTCAAGTTGGTGGCCGTGTTATTCCTGTCAAGTTATTCGTGTTCAACGGAGAGAGCGTTGGTGACAGAGGAAAGGGGACGAGATCGGATGTGGTGCTCGTTGCCCAAAGGAGGGCGGACAACGTGAGTTTTCTTCAAGCTCCGTTTTTAGGTCACCATAACTGAATTAGTTGTCAGACTCTCGTTGACACTGTAGTATTCCACATTGACGCAGCAACGGGAGAAGACGCTACCGGCAAGATAGCTCGTGACGACGTTCTTGAAGGGATTGATATCGTCCAAGGACCTATTGTTGAATCGTACTTGCTGCAACACAAGAACCAGAAAGTGGTGATGTTCCTTGACGAATTTCTTCAGGTATGCCAGTGTCCGCGCCGCCAGCCTTCCGCTCTTACAGAAATCCTTTAGGTCTACACGTACCCTGATACCCCAGAAGCCTTGAAGCTTATGGATAAGCTTTCTCCATCACTCTACTTCCCGCTCCGTACTGGCACTGGGTCCTCCCCTACTCCCAAATCCGGTCGACCACAACAGCGCCGCCTCATCGGTCACCAAATTGCCATGAACGATGCTCTCAGCAAAGATCGTTTCGTCGCTTACCCAGTCTGGTCGCTTTCATTCTCCGACGATGAGGATATCATTGGTCTCGTCAGTCCTAACAAGGGCCCGATCGCAAGCTATGGCAAAGTCTTAGCTAACCGAACGACATTGTATAAGTATATCAACCCGCATATGTCCGTTGTCCTTACTTCCCAGCGAGGAAGTGGCATTGGGAGTGCAGCGGTGAATGATAACGCAAACACAACCGCCACGAAGTACCCAAGTTGTGGTGTATACACCGTGGATAGTGTCAAGGGGTCTATTCTATACCGCGCATCGTTACCCGCACCGGGTATTGGAGCCAAGTGTGATGTGAAGGCTGTATTGACGGACAACTGGTTGGTGTACCACTATTATGACCCTGACGAGGGTGCTATCGAGGAAGCAAGGGGCTGGAGAATGGTGAGCGTGGAATTGTATGAGGGCGGTATTGACGAGAAAACGAAAAGGCAAGTTAAACTCATGACTCTGAAGGTTTTAATTGACAGTCTCCCCAGTTCTGAAGCATCGAGTTACTCGGATTTGACTACGCAAGTCCAGGTGTATGAAGACACATTTGTATTTACCCAAGCGATTACGGCCCTCACGACGACCAAGACCAAGTATGGTATCTCAACAAAAGATGTCATCGGTAATCCCCAATCGTTCTAGTCGCCGCACTTGATACTAATTCACCCTTACAGTTGCCACCAAGAGCAACAGGGTTCAATCGTACCCAAGAAGGCTTCTCGATCCGCGTAGACCACGTCAAAAGCCGACAAGCCAAGAGCTCGAGGAAGGACTCATTCAATATGAGCCAGTCCTCCCCGACAACCCAAAAGCTGTCCTCTCACATGAATACGAGGTCGCAAATACCCAACGCATCATCACAGCACCATCCCTCCTTGAGTCGACTTCGCTCGTTTTCGCATCTGGACTGGACATGTTCCTCACACGGACATCACCTTCAGGGACTTTTGATCTGTTGAGTGAGACGTTCAATAAGAAACAGTTGATATTCACTGTCGGTGGGCTTCTGTTGGGTATTTTGGTTGCGAGGCCGGTCGTGAAGCGGAAAAAGTTGAATGGGAAGTGGTACTTCTAAACTTAAAGAGTGTTTTTGTACTATTTATGGCACATATTTTATATTAACAGAAGACGCTCCACCCGAGAGGCCGAGCGGATGGAATCGTATCCGTCAAAGCGTGAGGGCATCAACACCTTTATTCATAAAATTCGAAAGTCCTTCGGGTTGGAACGAAATGTACCATCCCTAGAAGCAACTTCGACAATAGGGTCGATAATGGTATTGTCGAAAATGAGGACCAGATCATAGGCGATGATTGCACCTTCAGGAACTGCTTGTTAATCCTTTGATATATCGTGCGTGCGATGGTGTTGGCGATCACCTAAGTCCCGATTTCCATCCATCATCATCAGTCGTGAAAAGTGCTGGCAAGCACTGCAGGGGACAGAAATTAGGAAGACCACGGCTGAACGCTCAAGGATACCACTGTGCGGCGCTCAGATAGAAAAACCGTGGTCATTTCATAGCTGATACTCGTCTTATCACCGCCATGTCAATCCATTTCACTACTCCTGATTTCCATACACATCTGACCATCCTCAAAAGGATTCATCGATCAATAAGAATTAAAAAATGCTGCTTTGAGCTATATAAGCCCCCGCACCTCGGTTAGCGACAGTAAACGACACTACAACCAACGCATCATGGCATTTAGCTTTGGTTTTACCCCAATCCCACCTCCACCCCCACTCTCACTTGGACCGGTGGAAACGATCACCGTGATTGGCCTCGGCACAACTATACCAGTGATTGTTCGCCCGAGTCGCTCAACCTCAGCCGCTCTAGGGGCTACAAGTTCTACCACCACCAGGCCAACGCGCAGTGTCCCTACTGCCACCGTGCCAGTACTAACTTCCAATACCCGGTACGTGCTAGTCTTACCCCTCCACACACACGACAAACGGTGCAACCGTCTAACTGACTGGGTTCCGTATATTCATTATATTGGTCTCGCACGTATAACCGTAGGACCTCGAACTTGGCAGGATTGTTCACGTCGACAACGTCTCCGAGACCCACCACACCGCTTTCCTTACCGACTGCCTCTGCAAACACAGGAGATACCAGTTCTAGAAAACTGGCTCCAGTTATAGTAGTGCCCATTGTTGTCTTAATCGGGTTGGCCGCCTGCTACGCCAAGGCAAGACGAAGGTGGGACCAGAGATCAACAACTACCCAGGGGCCTCCTAGTGGGATAGGAGAGGGTGGTAGAAATAACGATGCAAGTGACCTGGAGGGCGGACGGCGTGAACGGACGGCACAAGTGTCTTCACTGGGAATGGTACAACTTGGTGGTCGGCGTGTAGGGATGCAATGGGATAAAGGCAATAAAGGAAAGAGGGGAAGGATTGAAGGCAACAGAAGAGAGGCTGGAATCGAAGTGGCTGTGACAGACTCTGGAGAATCCCAGAAAGGTTCCCAACCAAAATCAGGCGTATTCGTTACACAACCAGCTTGGGCAGAAGATGTCCGAGTACCAGGCCGGAATTCGCATCCTGCAGTAGGCGCCGCAGCACTGGCGGGAGCTACGGCAAACCATGGGTTCACCGCTTTGAGAGAAAGAGTAGAGAGATTAGAGGGTGCCTTGACATCACGAGAGAAACTAGCTCAGGCTGGAGGCCAGAGCTATGGTCAAGGTGGGATGCTAGGTGAAGCGAGTCGTGGTCGAGGAGCAGGCGTCCACGGTGTGGGAGGGATTTTAGGGATTGCATACGATTTGGCAGTGGATGATACAGAATCAGAGATGGATACGGAGGAGGGACCGCCACCAACGTATGCCTCGCATCTGGGGTTTATATGAGGCGTTGGTGCTAGGACTGCGAGGGTGGTGATGGGAGGAGTTGAAGTTGAATAGAAGGTCATGCACCAATCATTAACATCACAGGCCCCCAGATTAACTTCCAAGACCAAGAGCCGGAAGTACGATAGTTGACGTTGTGAGGCATATCCTTTTACAATTCACGACTAAATGCACTCGACAGTCTCACCGCTCCCGGGTACGGTGGGATTTACCAAACTCTGCAGATGGAATTGGTAAAATTGAAAGAAATACAAGCATGAAGGCGTAGATGCACCGGGGGAATTGTATCGCCACTGGTAGATACCCTGCTATAGCGTACCCACCGGCAAAAACCGTCTCTAT
Organism: Podaxis sp. C-F-92630; assembly: GCA_018524945.1. NCBI lineage: Eukaryota > Fungi > Basidiomycota > Agaricomycetes > Agaricales > Agaricaceae > Podaxis > Podaxis sp. C-F-92630. Next base: position 10,694 of record JAEUWS010000272.1, read on the forward strand.
AGGAGTGAGAATATCTCGCTCACCATTGAGCCATAGGAAACCTATAGTCATAGTCAAAACTCGTCTGCAGGTGATAACAGCATGCCAGGGGAATCGAGTGAGAGTAAATCCCGTCCGTCTTGTATTCTACGTGCGCTCGGAATGAAGCTGTTCGCTGCAGTGTTGTGATAATCGTATAGAAGTTCATGGCATGGGCCGCAGCAGGTCGAATTGAGCTCTTCCATGAGGAACAACCCGGCGATATGGCGGAATCCGGGGATGGACCTGAAGGTAGGATGCCCGGCGAGCACTTGTGTGACGGAGCAGCAGTGCTACTGAGACTACCGCTGGGATGGTCATAGATTGCGTTATAGTTGAGGATGCAGAAACAGGAGGGTATTTCCCTACGACAACTCGCCCTATTGTACCGGCGAGGAACATACCTTGTGTTGTAAACCCAGCATATGAAATACAAAGCTTGCAGTCCGGAACCTGGATCAATGGCTCGCGACCGTAATAGAGACCTTCACGGTGTGCGACAGGTTTAGCAATATAAATTTTGCTCAGGTTTTGCTACCAAGTTGCCCAGAAGAACACAGAATATATCAGCACAAACGGGATGATCTGTACCTAGAGTCAATTGTGCCGACATTGAATGTACGTTTGTACCTCAAGTTGATCCGCCTGAGGCGCTGAGACTTGCGTTGGCCCATGGCTTTTGAGCAAGATGGTATGGCCGCGAAGCGAATCCCCTGTATACGAGTAAAGGTCCAAGCGAATTTGGCTGTGCCCTTGGAACCAAACAATAGTCACCCCGTCCAAGCCCGACGTCACCTCGCGTAGCGAGCCCAACATCGCCAGCAACAAATGTATCGGGCAGCGTCGCGTCTCGTAAGTGAAAATATCCTATATTTCTTATACTCTCGGACTTATATGGCGTTTCTAGCCAAAGCGAGCTCTTCTTGCTACCTCCGTCGCAGGAACCGTCGTGCTCCATGAACGACCTCGGGAAAAGGTGAATACCACGTGCTATGGGGTTTAACTTGATGCTAATGGTGGCAAAAATGCTTAGCTCTCGATATACCCATCTCCAACCCCCGAGATTGTTCTTGTAGAAACACCCTCTGCTTTGGAGAATCAGATTGGCGTCGTCCGCAGACAGCTTTGCCAGGTGTATCTGGATGGGCGTGAATATGTCCAAGGATGGGTTTCCAAATGGATTGGAGTTGAACACGCCGTTGAGAGTGGGTGTCCATATTTTCGCAACTTGCTCCAACGAAATGGGAGACTAATACATCTCTATTCCTCAGACCGCATCAAGTCTATCATCTCGCCACAGGAATCATTGACACCGGGATTACTTTATGTTGGTGTCGCCACACTCACAGGCTCCATCCTTGCTCGCAACCGTCTTCTTGCGACACGCCTCATTCTGCCGCCCGTCTTCCTTGCCGTGTCCGCCAAACATTTCCTCCCCAAGACCACTCGTAACCTCACAGACTACGTTGGTTCCATTGAGGACACCTACTTCCCCAACTTTTCCGAAAAGCATGAGATTGCTAAAGCTCATACCGCCATGACATGGGAGAGAATCAAAGAGGCTACCAAGGACACAAGGGCTCACCTCAATCACGGTGCTGTTGTTGTGGTTGAAAAAGTGCAGGAAGCTACTGGCTTGAAGCTCAGGGAAACTCTTGGGTGGGCAGATGAGACTAAACAGCGCGTCGAGGCAAAGGCCGTTGAAGTCAAAGAGGCTGTTGAACGGACAACCGAGGAAGCGAAAGCTGCCACGAGCCAAGCAGTAGAGGAAGCTAAGGAGGTTGTGGAGAAGGCTGAGTCGGAGAAGGCTGAGTCGGAGAAGGCTGAACAGGAGCAGGTTGAACAGGAGAAGGTCGAGGAGAAGAGATTAATCTAGACTCAGTGGGTTCTATTGTTTTTAGAGTTTTTGAGCCCGCTGTTCCCTCTTTAATCCCTATCTTCACCCCCATGCACTATCCCGTCCGCAGGTATGGTCAATTTCAAACCCAAGCTTTCATACGCTAAAGACCTGCAATTCCCCTGACAAGAAACAATTAATGACCATCCATTGTTATTTATTTCGCCGTCAGGATACCCAATTGGACATGAGAAAGAGCAGTGAATTCTCCGGACAAATTCCACAGAGAGAATCAGTCGGACTTCGCCCCGCCGGACCGTCACCACCTTCGTCCCCTCCTCACACCTTGCATACCTACATCGACGGCCAGTAACAATAACGGCTTGCTCATATATTCCTTTTGCTGCTTACTCTGTCCTACGCTTCACCCTGGGCGAGGTGCCCCACATATGACGTCCATCCGTTTGCGAGCCACTAGATTGCCTCGCCTTCACACTCGCCCGGATTCGAATTCCCGCGTCCGCTTGATCATACGACTGAGTTTCTTCTCTCTAAAATTACGTCTCGGTCCGCTTCTCGCCCCATGACCCATGTTTATAAGTATGCAACGTTCATCCTTTGAGCCGGGATCGTAAAATGGTTTATCTACAGTTTCTGCTCTTTTATGTTGGCTTCGTCAGCTGTCTGGCACCACCAGGGGACTGGGATAGGTTCAACTATGCACCATCTTCGAGGGTCGTCACACCAGTTGCCATTCATTCCTCTCAGGGACAAATTACGACTCCAGAAAATCTCGTTGGGGCCAGGGGCAAAACTACCTTCGCGTCGTCGGGTAGCTGGTTAGCTTTGGATTTCGGGGTTGAGGTATGGTTGGTGCCCCTTGTCCCATAGCTGAAATTGATTTCCTTCAGGTAGGGGGCTTGATTTCCATGCACATTGATACGGCCCCGACAAACTCAGCTCTCGCACTCTCATTTACTGAGTCTCCCATGTTTATCCGCCCCACATCCTCAGATGACTCTTCATTTCCTTCGGAGAATACAACCTATGATGGAATATTGCAAGTCCAAAGACCATTAGCAACTGGCTTATGGCAACAACCTTCGGCTACGCTTAGGGGTGGCTTTCGATTCCTGACTCTCATTTCACCTTCGAACGCCCCGCTGACGCTGTCGAATGTCACATGCACAATATCTTTTATGCCGCACTTCCCAAACCTTCGTGCATACACAGGGTATTTCTCTGCGAAACACCCAACATTTCATGACCAGGACTTCTTGACGAAAAGTACACCCAATTCGTAATGATACTCATATGCCGAGCCATATTGATACCTTTACTTCCAGTTTGGTATGCAGGTGCCTATACTGTCCAGACCAATACCGTTCCACTCGATACAGGCCGTAAGGTACCTTTTGCACCCGCGGGAAGTAAGTGGGGATCAACATTGGGATCTACGTGACGTTGACTCATGTGCCTCATAGCTTGGGCGAACAATGCCCGCTTAGGTGTGGCTGGACCAATTATCGTAGATGGCGCAAAACGGGATCGGTAGAGTGACCCATACTTATGCTTGTAAACCTTCCTGCTGACAGCGATGTTGAAAACTGTGTAGTGCTGTTTGGCCTGGTAGGTCAGAAATACGTGATTCTGGAAGCGGTTGGCTCAACACCTTGCAGGTGACATGGGAATTGCCGTCCCTGCTCAGTTTGTTTCGACCAATGATCTCATCCCGACACGGAATGCTCTGGCTACCATGTTCGCCGCCATCAATCCCAAGACAGGCGCACTTCCAGAATCGGGGCCCCCACTCAGTCAGCAAGGTTCAGACACGTACCATGCGTGGACGCTCATTGGAACTCGTAAGTGGCACACAGATACTTGCAACCCGACTGCGGCCAGACTCTAATGTAAAATTATCAGACAATTATCACTTATTCTCTGGCGATACAGAATGGGTGAGGGAAATCTGGTCGAACTTCACAAAGGCTGTGGCTTTCCTGGAAGGGAAGGTCGATAAAACCGGACTCATTAACATCACCGGGTTACGTGACTGGGCAAGGCTGGGTGGGGGTGGTTACAATTCCGAAGGAAACGCTCTGTTGTACCAGGTTAGAAAACAATTGGCCATCTTACTGGAATTGAAGTCCTGATGAAGATTCTCGTTAGGTTCTCATTACGGCGTCTGATCTTGCTGTACATTTGAACGAGAGTCAATTGGCTGCTGCTTGGTCAGCTAACGCCACGGCACTCAAGAAACGTTTCAACGACGCATTCTGGGACGAAAGCGCAGGGTTGTACCGGGACAATCTTACCACGACCCTGTATCCCCAGGATGCCAACTCATTCGCCGTCGTTTTCAACCTCACTGACTCCGAAGAAAAGAACCAGCTTGTTAGCGAGGGCCTTCGGAAGAATTGGAATGCCCTTGGTCCAGTCCCACCTGAACTCCCTGATACGATCAGCCCCTTCATCAGCGGTTTTGAGGTTTGTTATCTTGATATGTTTGGGACTCATCCACCGATTAATTACTCCCGCCGCCTAGCTTCAAGCACACTTTATTGCCGGTGAGGATAAACGTGCAATGGACTTGCTCGAGAGAACATGGGGCTATATACTGTACACCGATCTCTCAGTCCAGAGTACACTCCTTGAGGGCTTTACCGCGAACGGGTCACTCAGGTCTGTTGCATCCATACTCTTCTGATCCGTAACGTACTAATGGCGTACAGTTATCGGTATTACCGCGGATACAATAACGATCCTGCATACACTTCTCATAGTCATGGCTGGAGTTCAGGCCCTACTTCCGCCTTGACGTTCTACCTTCTTGGGTTGACCGTAACGTCAACTCAAGGAAGAACCTGGAGCCTTACGCCACACCTCAATACGGGTGTTCCTGCAGCTGAAGGAGGGTTCGAAACGCCACTTGGGCGCTTCGATGCTAGGTGGTCCTTTGACGAGGATTCAGATGGGAACGATGTTCTGAATGTTCAAGTAACAACTCCTTCAGAAACTGGAGGCATTGTCAGACTGCCCAGTAATATGCACGGAAGCTTTACTCGTGATGGGATAACCAGGAACATTGTATTACGCGGATCAGCTGAGATGGAGTTGCAAGGGGGGACTCATTTGCTATCTTGGAGAGCTGATCCTGGTACGTGATCGTATCTATTCCAACGTAAGCGTTTAAACTGATATTTCACGTCACTTAGCATCCTGAGATATTGGACTGGCTTGACTACAGAGAACCGGCTTGGTTCATGATATAGCAACCGTCGCCTTTCTGAAATGAAGTAGATTGATCTTGTCCACTCCACCTTTGCACTTCTCTTAAGAGCAATTAGACGAACGAACTCGAGGATTGTGAATGCAGCGAAATTTATTCCCATGTCCCAAAACACCCGTGAAGAATACCTGAAGGCCGTTTGGAGTCTTGGTAATGATACAAACCCGAAGAGCTAAACTTACCTGCAGGCTGCAAGGCGGTGGGTCGGTAGTGGTTTCTGATACCGAGACACCCTTTCATTGAAGTACAAGGACCTCTTCTTGTTTGGGGGCCTGATCTCTTGCTCCGGACTGATATCAGGAGATGACGATCTAGCCTCGGATTGGGAAAGTAGCTTAGGATTGTCCAAACTTTGTCTCAGTAAAAATTCCTGGGGTCCGACGTCCACACTCATTAGTCGGGCTTCTTTGTTGTTCAAACAGCAATCGATTAATTGGGGCGGTGGACTGGCTAGCCATAGGTCTCAACTTCAAGTGTTTGCCTCCGCTCAAGCCCCGTAAAGGTCTCTATTGTAGGCAGTACTAAGAAATGATTAATGAATGCTGAGTCCTCGCTCTTGTTATGCGCCCCACTTCGTAAACCAAAGCGGATCTTTGATGGTAAGTATCCCTACCTTGTCATCTTCTCTTCATCCCACCAGCCTGAGCCCGCGAGCACATCATCACAACCTCAACTACATTACTCATACACATGATCTTGATCGCCCTACCATCGCCTGCCCGAAGTTCGGTGTCCCCCAGTTCGGGGCAGTCACATCAGTCACGAGCGACCACTGTTAGTACGACTGAGAGCAATCCTCACTCTTTCACTTGCTTGTTGCTCTCTGCAACTCTTGGTAGCATAACGTGTACCAATAATCGGAACATCCATCAGAGGCAAATATCACTTTTTAGACATTTTACATGAAGTACGGAGCCAGGCAAGTGACGTATGGCCTCTTGGGCTACTTATATCACGCCCCGCTGTGTGACAATGACTAGGCTAACTTATAAGTCTTCCGAGACCCAGAAATGGGCCCGAAAGCCGGACAACATCTTCATCTTGCCTGGTATTTCCCAAGAACCCACCGTGATGCGTCACCAACCCATTTGAAGCATTCATACGTACAGTCCTTTCAAGAAATTCTGCGCGGATGGGGATAAGTCTGACAAACCTAACATCACACTCTGTCACGTCAGCCAGGCTACCATGTCGGGTCAGTGTCTTGTTGCATTATGGATAAGCAGAACATAAATACGTTACGCATAATACAGATCGCGGGCGGTCACAGGTGATGTCAGTGCGATGTCCCTAACTTATATCATGTCAGGGCTGAAGATGTGGGCATCCGAGACTTGGGCCACCAATGGTACATCAGGAACTGGGAAAGAGGGTAAGCCAAGAGTTTTTTATCCGCAAAATCCTTGGCAGAATTTCGAAATTGTTATCCGCGGAACAACTAAGTTCTTGAGTTTTATCCAGATTTTGGAACTGGGTCGGCCCCTACACATCCTGTGCCAAGAAGAGTCTTAGCCTTTTCGGACTTGCCGGCTCGCGCCCTCCCGAGATAGGAGAACTATCCGGATTTCGTGGCAAGGTTTCAAACCAAAATTTCTCAATACTTACCCGCAAAAGTGAACGATCCCTCAACTTCCATCCGCATTTGATTAGGGGTCACCCCCAATTTTCCGGGGTCCTAGTGCATTCTGAACGTGAGTATTTGGGTGATACATCTGATTGTAACGACTCCGAAATCTACTGAATCAGGCACGACCGCCACGCAGGGAGAAACCACGCTCACCGAACCTAGCCCCACGATTGGTGAGCGTTTAGAGTTTCGCTAAGAGACGACAAACAGGCATCCCAAGGGTATCTGAGGAGCCATCGATGATGATGGGCGCTGCCTACAGTTTCGCCTCGACCCTAATTCAATCTCGTAGACTATGAGCTGTTCCTTGATGAACAATGACAGTCAATGATACAATAGGTATGCCCGATTGATAGACAGTTTGATGACGCCGACGGACGATATCGATCTAACACAAATCAAACTAGAATACTAGGAGCCCACGTCGCTTTGAATATCGTGTGGAGGATACTCAACATTCCGTGGAAACTGCACACTACGCATTTGGTTGCTGTCCATTGAACCTGATCTTGTTGAGCACTTCCACCAGGGTCCGTGAAGTACACTATCCCTGCAAGTGTTTGTCTTATACGGCCTTACTTGACTTACCTTTTGGGGTTGTCCCGAATACCCGGGTAGCTTCCCTTGCGGGTTTATACAGGTATAAAAATGTGGTCTGGAGAAATGGATATCATTCCTTGCACGAGCGAGTTGCTCGCTGGTAGCATTCTCCATGCCGTCCTCAATATCCTCCGATGAAAAAAACCCCGATGTATCCAACCTTGAGCTGAGCAGCAATGTCGAGCAAGACGAGGAGGCCCGCCGCAAGCTGGAACGCAAACTTGTTCGTAGTCTGGACTTGCGGATGACTATGCTGATGGTCATTTTTGTCTTTAACTACGTAGGGCTCGTCCTATTCATCATCTATGGGATTGATTCTGACTCCTAGATAGATTGATCGCACGAATGTTGCGTGAGTTCACCTCCTGATTTATGTTGGCTATCAGCTTTCTCATAATCTCCTCAGAGTGGCTCGACTTCGGGGCTTCGAAGAGGACCTAAAACTCGACCCTCACAAAGCACAATTTGAGACCGTACTTTCCATCTTCTATGCTGGATATATCCTGATGATGGTGCCGTCGTATGCGCTGAAACCTGAACTCATAGGGTCCTTCGTATGCTGACTTCGATGCTCAGGAATATGCTCTTACACCGTCTCGGAAGACCTTCCATCTATCTACCTACGTGCTCAGCACTGTGGGCCATTATATCAGTTTGTAATGGTGAGTTCGTCGCTACGGCAGTTTCCGAGAAATGTTGACACCAATACAGGTTTCACACATAAGTAACTGTCCTCCGCTCTACACATCTGCATCACAAATTCATCGCATTTCCTAGTTTTGCAGGAGCTGTCCTTTGCCGCTTCTTCCTGGGCTTCGTAGAAGCAGCTTTTCTCCCAGGTGCCCTTTTTACTCTAGCGTCATGGTACACCCACAGTAAGTAACTATGCTCGTAAGTTAGAAACGTTCATACCTTAAACCAATATCTCTCAGAGGAACTTGGTTTGCGTAACTGCCTGTTGTGGGTCGGGTTGCTGGTCAGCACAGCGTTCGGTCAACTGTTGGCATCGGGAATCCTTGACACGATGGAGAACGTAGGAGGCTATCGTGCCTGGAGGTACGCGACGGTTTATCATTATACAAAGGGTTAACTCCTCATAATGTCTTAATCCTTCTCAAGATGGGTCTTCTTCATCGAGGGTGCCATCACCTTCACGATCACTGTCCCTGCTTTCTTCATCCTTCCAGACTTCCCCAGTAGCCGTTCCAGTGAGAAATGGCTAAGCCCTGAGCTTCTGAAGCTTGCACGGGAACGCAAACAGGAGGAAATTGAGGATCTCGCAAAAATTCCGGATGTCTCTCAGAAGGAGGGTTTCGTATTGGCTGTGAAGGACTGGAAAGTATGGTGGCTCGCCCTCTGTGTTGCCGCATATCAACTTTCGCAAGGTTATCATCAATACTTCCCGACAATTGTCAAGACTTTGGGATACAATAACACCATCACCCTCGTCCTATGCGCGCCCCCCGGATTTGCATCCGCTCTTTTCACTTTTGTGCTCTCAAGGTTTGTCGGTTGGTATTTTGTCTCCATGATAGGTGCCCACTCAATATCGTTATTAGGCACTCCGATCGTGTTCATCTACGCTTCCCGCACATAGCCCTTTCCTTGGGAATTTCTGCAATTGGCTGGATCATGGCTATGTCAACGATGAACGTAGCCGTTCGTTATACTTCTATGTATGCCGGGCATTGTCCCTATCAAATTCAAATGCTAATAATAAGTCTTCAGCTTCCTCATGGACGCCATCCCCGGTGGTTTTGTTGTCATCCTTGCTTGGGTCAGCAACACAATCACGACGCCACCAGCAAAGAAAGCCGTCGCGATCGGTCTCATCGTTGCCTTCTCTCAACTTGGTTCCTTTGCAGGTGCTTACATCTTCCCAGAGCGTTGGGGCCCACAATATACCATCTCGTTCGGCATCTCCATTGCCGCTGCTGGTGCCACAATTCTCATGTGCTTCGTTCTCCGGCAACACCTCGCTTCCCAAAACGGAAAGTCGGAAGAAGCAGCTAAACAAAATCCTGAACTCAGGCCTTACAAGTATTTGTTGTAGTTTTAGTCATTTCATGTCTGTTAAGTCGCTATGTTTTTGTTTTGCCTCATGATAGCTTTCGATTTTAGCTCAAGTAGATCCCTTGTCGTCTGTAATGAATACTTTGAACATCTAAATACTCTCTGGAATTCGTTCGTTATTTGGTCCTACTTGATATTTAACCACATTTTGAAAGTCCACCGATACTTCTTTAGCCTGGTGTTAATCCAACCGGAGAACGCAGGTCATCATGACTGCTGCTGCTGTAAGTGGGCAGCAGATGACGATGCTGGTTCGCTAAAAGGGTAACTACACTTTGATGGTTCTTATAATGAACTATTCCGATCACGGAGCGCAAACCCGGACGTCACACGGGTTACAACAAAGTTACAGCTCTGCCATTCATCTGACATACTTAGTACTTACTTAAAAATTGACATCTAAGATCGTAATTGAAGTAGAGACAGACGAGAGCAGGACGCTTGTCGTGAAGTTCTCACCAGGAGAGGAAAGGTTCTGAGGACTGGGGTAAAAGAGGGTAAAGGGCCACCATGCCTTCTCCCGATGCTCCTCTCTTCACAAAATCCCCTTCAAACAATTCACGACCTAATGTCGTGATCGCCCTCACCGCAAAGATCAGGTGTCTACACGTAGCTTTCTCATAAAGCGTACCCCATGCCATAACCCATTCTCTGCCCATAACCCATAGCCCGGGCACGGAACGTAGCGCTACGGATTCGATGATACATCAAAGCGTGAAGTCGCGTGGCGCAGTAGCCGAAGTCGATCACACTGAGATACCCTCCGGAATCGTGCTCTATTGTACCCAGTCGTGCAGTCAAGCAGGATCATCATTCTTCTGGGTATCTTGTCCTGAAAACTACTTGATCACCATGACTACGTTATAGGCACGCCACCATAGCTTCTGTCCAGCCGACGGTCAGGGTCAGAGCGGGACGTCCAGAAGATCAACGCTCAAGACGACGCCACTCAGTAAGGGTTAACAGGGTTAGTCCTACATTCTGGGCCTGTGATGGGTGCGCGCGATTCTTATATGTTTCGACGTCCTGGCTTTACGGCTGCTGGGCAACGGACACCGAGGGGGTAGCTTTCCACGTTCATTATCAACGGGTTGGTTTGAAGGTCTTGGCATCCAGAGAGGATACAACAGGGGAACCTGCATGGGAAATACGAAGACTCTGTGTTTTACGGGGGTGCGCGACTCCGCTGTGCGTCCATCCTCAACAAATGGATGTTAAACCGCATCACGCAACCCTTTTAGGCTTCAACTCGAGGGCCTCTCGGCTCCGTCCTCCCGTCGGGCCCATCCTCGTGGACGATCGTTGATAGTCGTTGATCCCGAGTGCCGCTTTTCTCAAATTCACTCCGATTCCGAGACCACATGTCTATTTCAAATACCACGCTTATTCTGGATCCGCATGTACATATCAAGTAGGCGAATAGTGAAACTATACGCGAGCTGAGTTGGGCTTGCAGCGAGACCAGAGTATACTGCCTTCAGCCACTTGACAGCCTCGGAATGAGATGGAAATCAGTCGGTCTTGTCGTAAAGCCTCATCCACCGCGATCGGGTTACCCGAAGTCCCAGCAGCAGTGGAGGCCGGAGGCTTCCGGCAAGATAAAACAGCGTCCATGTTCATTACTTTTCAAATTAATGAACAACGGATCTCGTGCGCATGAATCCTAGGCTTGAATGGAACTCCGCTCGGAAATTAGGACTGGGTAGGGCATGTGTGTATGATCCGTGGACCAATCACTACCTGTTTGCTCGGGGATGTTGAACTAATGCAGGTATACCGTTGTTTGCGGGAGTCGTGCCTTTTGGGTGTACGTAGATGTCCGAAAGGAGTGTCGGCTCAAGGCTATGATCACCTGAATGCGGCGTTCCTGTGTCGGATTTCCCAGTTGGAAAAGGGATAAATAAGTTGAAGCGGCAACTGGGAGAGTATGGATGGCCCTGAAGCTGAAGGTTGGAAGGATCGGACTTCTTTCCTAGAGGAGAAGCGGAATGGAAGAGTTGGATGAAACACATTGATTAGCTCAGTACTTTTGACAGACTGGGTCTTCCATGACTTGACGACGTGGACACCTTGAATGATTTGCTCGCGGTCGTGTTCAGCAGAAACGGAGACATATTGTATTTTAAAGCAAACAGAGAATTATGTGGACAAAGTGGGCTGAGCTCGATGAGGCTAAGCATTGTGTGGTATTGTACACGCAGAAGATAAAGGAGAGGACTTGCCGCCGGTTGCGTGGGTAATTAAGGTCACATCAAGCATTTTTATTTGGCAAATCAGGGTCGCCAGTCGGGCGCCGCTTCTCTGTCAGGATGATTCCTTCTCAACGTTGTCATCAACCTTGGCGGGGGCCAGCATTGCGAATAGGGGTTAAGTTGCAGAAGTGTCCTAGCATGGCTGTTGTAAAAGTAGTAGCGGCAGGTTGTCTTGTACGTAGTTTGTATTATTCTATCGATAGGGTTCGTACACCGTGGGCCTCCCAAGGTCGTAACATGGTTAGTATGTCTCGTGATTTGGTTCGCCGGGTGCAGAGAAGTATGAGAAGGATGGGCCAAAAATGTATGCAGAGAAGCAGTACGAAAGATCAATGTCACATAAGGGGTGCCGTAGTTGTTCCTAAATAGCACTGGAGTGATTTGGCAGCATACAGCTGATGACAGAAGGTATGATGGCGACCGAGTTGACCGAACTGACCAATGGTAGAGGGCCAAAATGGACAGTGACCAGGGACCGAGAACGACCGGGAGCCTCTTTCCCATCTTGGAAAGAGCGTCGGGCGTGTAGGACAATTAGCCAAAGTTGCGATCAACGTTTAACGTTTATGAACAATGTTTCATCAGGGAAATGGACATTGATCATACATTTTTTGATGATCGCTAGAAGTTAGGAGTAGACTCGGTAATGGGGAAACTTGCTCGGCGTCTTCTTCGCTAGTTCACGTGTAAGTAAAGCTAATACTAAGCGGAGAATGACCTGCCGCGGCAAAAGGAGATGTTGTCATGGGATTGGTACCAGATGTTAAACGTGACGACGGAGATGCGACAGGCAGAAGACAACCAGAAGACAAGAGAAAGGTAGGCTGTGCTTAGCCAGAAGTGGGGAATCGTTTCTTAACAACTCGAGGAAACGTGCGAGTAAGAGAACAGCCATTCCATGGTAAGTAGAGGTTGTCTTACAGGTGATCGCACATCGTACGAGCGGGTCGGATCTTTGTGTGGATGAAATAAGCGTCGAGTGTGGCTGTGGGTGTTCGTGTCACGATTTGTATGTGATCATGATCATTCTTTGTACTGTATTTAGGACATGCCCGCTGCGGATGAGCATGCCGTGCCGTTCGTGCCGAGGCGATCAATCCTCAACTACCCTAATTATGAGGTCGATGAGCGTGCTTGGTAAGGCCGCTATCATCAGGATTGAAAAGGCTAGTACGAACCGGGGTGAACTGCGCCGCCTTGAATAGTGCAGCGATACCGATGGAGTATAGTGGAGGACATAGGAGGACCATTCTGCATGTGAGCTGGGGGATATCATATGAAGTGAGCCGAGTAGCTCAAGTGGCACTTTCCGAGGTGATTTGTCAGACAGATACTGGTGGAAGGAGGATAATGGCTGCAGCAAGATTGTCACGATTCGGGAGGGAAGTTTTAAGGTAAAATGATGAGCAGCGGGATGAGGTGAAAGCGGGGAGCATGGAAGAAAGGCTAGGATGACGTAAAGGAAGAGTAGTATATGAATTCTCAGGTCCTACGCTTCTCTATCTCAAGTCTCCATCCCACCCCGACCTCCTCAGGACAGCCTGGAATTGTTCAAGACAACAGGACAACAGGAGACAGGACTGCAACGGATAATTGGGCAGTGGAGATCAACTGCCAAAAATACTTGGACCGCGTGGACACGGCCGAAGCAAGCGAACTTAACAAGGGCGGTGTGTGAAGAAACTACTGTCAACTGCCTTTTCATCTCCTTCCTCTCCCACTCCCATTTCCCTTCCTTTTCTACCGCCTTCCATCTCTTCCCGCCATGTCTTCTTCCTCCCCATCCTCCTCCTCCCGACCCTCACCTTCTACATCCTTCACGACTACCCCGCCATCATCATCAATGTCCTCCACAAGCTCCCTCCCCACCTCCTCCGTTCCTGGGTCTGATCCAGGTCCCGGTAGTGCGGGTGGGGGAAACGGCGGCGGCGGCGGCTTTGGCAATCCTGATCCCGTCACCTCGTCCGCCTCCCTTTATCGTACGTTTTCCATTCCACCCCGTTTGGCTGCTCGCGACGACGGCGACCCAAGGCTGACGGCACGTCCCTTCAATGATATCGCAGTATACACCTTCTTGGCAACGCTCGTCCTCCTTCTAAGTGTCTCCGCAGCTATTGTCGTTCGGTCCTTCTTACTACGGAGACGACACCGACGAATGGTTGAGGAGGCCATTCGGAATGGCACTTGGATACCACCTGCACCAAATGGGAGAGGGGGACCGCGGGTCGATTTATCCAAAAAGCCCAAGATGTGGGAGGCGTACCTCGATTTCCATAATCAAGATCAAGTGTATCAGCACCAACACATGTCGGAAGAAAGGGACTGGGAGTCGATGAATCCAGTTATGGCTGCTTACATCAGTAACGAGCCTGCGACGAAGAAGTCGTCAAATCCGAATGCTGGGAACGCTGTTAATATTGGTGATGAGAGTGCTGTGGATAGTAGTAATGAGGCGGGTGGTCTGGCAGCATCACGGAGATTTGTGGGCGGGTTTGCGCGGAGAGTGAGAGGGGCTCTAAGGACATCACCATCGGGACCGACACTACCTCTTACGCACCCAATTTCGAACGGAACAGGGAATAATACTCGACAAGGATCGACAGTGAATTTGGGTGCTAACGCTGCCGGGCAGGACGTTCAGATGTCGGAGATCTCACCAACGGAACCTACAAAAGTACGCGTTGCGGTACTCGTCGCCATGCCACGACCACATAGCTCCCGATCTTCATCGCCATCCTCATCTTCCCCCGCCGCCTCCGCATCAACATCAGCATCGTCATCGTCATCAGCATCATCATCCCCGCAAATATCCACGAACCCCCCAGCGTACTCGGAAGAGGAAGAGCAACTCCCACACCTAGAGATGGGAGTGGCGGAACTCGTTGTATCAAACACGCATCAGCTGTCACATCTTAGCAATGAAGAGGTGCATTTCGAGGGGAAAGGGAAAGTGAGAGAAAGTATGGCTAGCATTGGGAGTCTATAGTCTTGGCGGTCCACCGGTCAGTCGGCTCCCCCCGGTTTTCATTCTATCCTCTTGGACTCTTCCCCATTGTCTCATCCTCCCTCTCGGGATGTCTCACTTCCTCCTCTTACTCCCCTCTTACCCACATCATTCGTCACTTATAATTTTATTCGGCATGACTTGCATTCTTTGAAGCATTGATTGGATTGGTGGAAGTCCCATATTGTACTCTCGGGTAGTTGTGTAGCATGCGTGTATGTGTGTAGTAGGGTTGCCTGTGTAGTTGGGTGATTGCTGATGTAGCTCTTTCTTTAGATGGCGGGCGGGCAGTGGCTATGTGTATGTAATTTAGGAAATATCATAGGATCGGGTTAAGATGAGAAATGATGACAGAGATGGACGTCCTGGGCGGTTAGATGTTTGAAAAAGAGTAAGAATCGCTAAGTTATTATCTGCTATTATTAGTACTGCTCAGTTGGTTATGGGTTAGCCGGATTGGAGGATCCGAAGCTTGAAAGCATAAACGACGGCTCTTGCCAAAGATTGGGCTTTGAGTGGACGGACTTTGCTGTGCTATACCCTTATTGGAGAACCCCTGCTGCATTCCTGGTGCCAAGTATTGCTGGACCTGGGTGAGGTGTGTGCGTATAGAAATCAGCGTCCCAATATCGCTTTAAGGAAGAAAGTGCCTGCTCCGCTCTGATAGGGGGTTCGCGCCTATAACATTCTGTGATCGTACGAGGGAAATCCATTTGTATTTTTCTCTGCCGCGCACCGGACCATGCAATTTCTCTAGCCCGTTGAATGTTTCAACTTTATTTGTGGTCGTACTAGGATGTGAAGCGGGAGATATTTGTGTCATTAGCTTTGAGTAAACGTGGTGGTGGGACGGCTTCTGTACATGCCGCAGCTCGAATCCTCCGAATTCTGATGAAATCGTGTCTTGTAGCATTCCAATGACAATTTAGAGCTGATATGATCGTTATTGCTGGTTGCCTGGAGTGAATGTGCATAGCGAAGGCAGGTAAGGGCGGTCAATCGCCCTCGTGATCAGAGCAAAGGGCTGAACAGACTCTGGAAATGCCGATACAGTGGCTTTAGGCAGTGCAAGGCGTTTATCAAGGGTGCGGGTGGGCGCTTTGTGCATGCTGCGGTGTACCGGCGGTTGTAGAAAAGGGGTAGCCATCGGGTTAAGTAGCTTCCTGCATCAGCGAGCAGCCTGTTTTAAGAGAAGTCTCAAGCAACCGGTGCAAAAACAGCGCCTAGCTGGACGATGGGGCGTGTGCTAGAGATGTGCGTGCCCTCCATCCCAAAGTACGGATGCCCATAACACCGATATAAATATAGCTGGGATGGAACAATCGAGTTTCTGATAGATGCTATTATATGAGCGGCTGATAATCGACATAGGCGACCACGAAGTCCGAGTGTGCGGTGAATTCCCCCTATCAAGTGAGCTTAAGCGTCTAGTTCTACACGTCTGGTTCTTAAGCCGGCCCGTCATGAGAATTGGAGACAGGCTTTCTTCTCCCACTTTTTGAAAATGCTTCAATTCCCGGGCGGCGTGAGTCTTAGATGCTATGTGGTGTTCAGCCTAACGATAGATCCTCTCTCGTTAAGACCAGATATGAGTCTCGTTTCGATTACCCCGTGGAGATACACATACAAGACGTTGCACCGACGGGTGTGGATAAGAAGGAAAGGGAGAAAGGGAAGGGGAAAAAGGAGAAGGAGAAGGATGTTGACCCTTGGGAAGTTTGTGGTGAATTTGCCAAGAAGTACGCTGATGAAGAAAATGCAAGCTGGAAGGAGGAAGTGGACAAATTACTGATCTTCGTCAGTTTCATAGCTATTTTTATTTCAAATATGTTTGGAACTCACGTTCCTCTATACTAGGCCGGTCTATTTTCGGGCGTCGTAGCTGCTTTTGCCCTTGAATCATATCATGCGGTTAAGGAGGATCCTGCGGAAACCACCGCCCTGCTGCTTAGGACTGTAGTCCGCCAGCTCGACAATCTGACCAACCCACAACCTGGCCTTCTCATCGATCTCAATCCCCGAGCCGATGTCTCGCAATCGGCGCGGTGGATCAATGCTTGCTGGTTCCTTAGTCTGGCTCTCAGTTTATCAGCTGTAATGGCCGGAATCCTTTGTCTACAATGGCTACGTGAATACAATCGCAACGCAAACATCCCCCACCGTGAACACCTGGCGATTCGCTATATGCGGTACGAGGGAATGAAAAGATGGCAGGTCTTCAATATCCTCAATGTCCTGCCCCTTCTTCTCCTTACTGCCCTTCTACTCTTCTTTGCCGGACTTATCGGGATCCTGTGGGACGCTGATCAGGGAGGCGCAATCGCGGTATCGATCCTCGTTGGAATCGCATTCCTCTTCATTTCAATAACGACTATACTTCCCTGCCTCCAGAGCCTATGGGTCATACTCTTCCCGCATAGCCAATCACCGCAATGCCCTTACAAATCCCCTCAAGCTTGGATATCTTACAAACTGGTGATGTCCCTCTATCATCTAATCAGCAATTTGGTATCGAGATGGTTCAGAGTCGGGAGAAACGACCGAGTGCCTGACTCCAAATCTCGGACGTGGTTGGACTATGATTGGATTTTGTTCAATCACCGACAAGCAACAGGGGCACCAGAGGCTGCTGACGTTGGGCGAGGGCTTGGATGGATCGGAACCACCTTCTTCCAATACCAGAGACTGGCGGAAGCCATCTGTCAGTGTCTTAGGGACTTGGACTATCACGTTGTGCTTGAAGCCTTCCTTGCGCAGATGGACCATCGTCGCGCAGAAGCCGTCAGGCAAGCGCAGCAGAGGCTTGGCCTGCAATGGTCTCCTCATGATCTGGAGGAGCCTGACCCCTCGAAGGTTGCATATATGCAAGATCTGATCATATCGCATACTTTGGAGCATCTGGCAGCAAATGTGGAGCAAGGGCATATGTCACAGGTTTTGCTATTCCAGCGAGTGGATTTATTCCTCAAAATAAATGGGAAAACATGGACGATGGATAAAGACATCGACTGTCCGATCAACCGAGTAAACGTGGCCTTGATTGATCAAGGTAGGTTCCGCAAACTCTTCCGCCTCTCTCACTGACGAGCTTCGACAGATACAAGGCTACAGATACTGCAATGTATCTACCAGATGTTGGAAAATGACGTGGAATGTAATCCGACACATACCGTTGGCGCCTTCGAAATCATTCGTTCTATCTGTATCGAGGGTTCCAACCGGCGCCTGACTGCATCTCCCACCGAAAAAACCTTGGATCAATTACTGTTGTGGATTTCGAAACAGTTATTGGCAGGCAAGGAGGACGCACCTGACGGAGATCCGGAGAAAAGGTTGAAACAAGGAGTGTTATTCTGCAAACTCAGGTTGGTGGTATCTGGGACCGGCCCCTACACGGCGATAGTCAGGAAGTACCGAGCCGGGTTGGATACCTTAATCAAAGAGAAATTTGGACCACAGCTAGATGCAATGTGGGAAGTGACTGCGAAACCCAGTTCTTTCCCTTATCTGGCAAAGTATCTCGCTTGGCGAGGGTTTGATTACTAGCCCTCATATCAGGTCTTGTGCGAAGATCGGGGGTCGTCGCATGTTTTTGCTCTCGTGTAATCGTGTAGCATGCACGTAAATGTATAGCGGGGCTACCTTTGTAGTTGGGTGATTGTTGATATAGTTCTTCCTTTAGACGGTCGGTGGGCAGTAGCTATGTGTATGTAATTTAGGAAATATCATAGGATCAGGTTAAGATGAGAATGATGATAGATGGTCACTGTGGGCGGTTGGTTAGATGCTCCAAGGAAAGTGTGAATAAGTTATTATTGGTGCTGATTCGTTTGCTCGGAGTTCATTAAGGGTTACGGATTGGAGGATTCAGGCCTTGGCCCATGTCAGTGGTCTCCGAAGCTTGAAGGTATAAATAATGGTCCTTACCAAGGGTTGGGCTTTGAGTGGACTTTGCTGTGCTATACCTCTTATCAGAGAGCGCCCTGCCGCGGTTTTGGCGCCAAGGATTGCTGGATATGGGCGATGCACATATGTGTAGAGGTCAGCATCCCAATATCGTTCGACAGAAGCTTGCTTGGCTCTGATAGGGCATTCGCGTCTATTAGGCATTCCATGTTCATGCCACCATTGGATATTCAGTTTTTTTTTTCCATGCACACCGGACCACGCAATCTCTCTAGTCCCTTGAATATCCCGAATTCGTTCCTGATAGTACTAGAATTCGAAGTGGGTGATAGTTGTGCCGTTATGCTAGAGGTCGGGAGCTGTCGGGAGCTGTCGGGAGGGGGCAGGGTAACAATGATCACGTGGCACCAACGTCATCACTGGCAGTAGGGAATGATAGCCGGAGGCGATGGTCGCAAACCTAAGTGTATTTCATCGTTGTTAAACATTGTATAAGCATTGTATACGTATTTCAAATCAAGGCCCTCTAATTAGAAAGGGTAAACACCCCCGTTCCCCCTTTCTAATTAGAGGGTTTTCTTGGCAGTGACAGGTGGTCATGACACCTTAAGAGGAGGGTGATGTTACAGTCTCATCTATAGTTAGAA
>JAEUWS010000852.1:0-29894 GCA_018524945.1 Podaxis sp. C-F-92630
AGTCCTTATCTAGACTTGTATAGCCTTGACAGGTCTGAGCCCTTTTCCTGATGTAATTGTGGAATGTGCCCTGTCAGAGCACCCATCATCAAGCTGCCCAGGACCACTTTTGAATCAAATAATTTGGGTTTCTGAATCTTTTTGTTGTTGTACATAGGTCTATTCACTCTATGCATTTCTTCCACCATCACCTGTCCTATGAATGTAGTCCAGTTTTATTGTCTCATGTGTAGTTGTATTCCAGGAGCTATGTCTTATAATTTTCTGCCAATGTCTCAGCCCATTCCTTCTCTGTTTCGCTCTCACCTTCTCCCTCTACAATTGATATTGTATATTGTCTGCTTTGCCTTCACATTTCCTTTAATCTTCACAGTTTATTGTTTTATTACATTTCTCGGCCAGTTTCAGCCTAGTTACCTTCCACTTCGCCTCATCTATGCCCTCCCACTTCAAGATCCCTGTTCAGATATGTATTTCTGCTCATATATAAGGAAAACCATGTCATGTATTAGGGTAGGGAATTGTACCCCATTTTCAAGCCCACCACACAGCCAGATATCTAGCTATACAAAGTCTCCTCTCCCATTTTTACCAGTAGTATAATGGCTCTCATTTCGTTTCAACAGAACTTCTGGTTCCCCTTCGTTTCGTCTTGTGTTTCTGTTTCTCATACTTCGGTTACGAAGCCTAGCAGTCGTTGGACTCGACTGCGCTCGCTTGTCTTTCACCTCTGACGGAGGTAAACCCCTCTTCAAGGGTGTTGATACTGCGGTATGCCATGATCCCCAAACAGCCAGGCACTAAGGTCTCCGTATGCTGTATCATAGCCCACTGCCAACCCGGGTCCTCCAGCCGCTGTTGTGAGGCTCTGTATTTGCAATTTTTAGTAAGACGGTCCGACTCCCTGGTGGTGCATAGGTGAGCTCCAGAGTAATAAGTGATTCGTGGCTGTGCTTGACATAAAGGCTTCGTATATCACTGCGTCAGTGCGGAAGCGCATCGAATTCTCATCGAAGATGAGCAACAAACCAACAAACCAAAGGCCCGATGATTCAGAGGGATAAGAACCGAGATATGTATATCAGGAGTGAATTCGTGTCAGATTGAACCCGAAACCATGGGCTGGCGTTTCGAGATGCCGAAAAGCCACAACCCCACTGAGCATCGGACTCGGGAAGGGTCTACCCCCATCATTTCATTATGATAGTTCAGGATCAATGAAGGCAGGGGAGATTGAGATAGTCGGCGATGAGATGGGGCATGTCTTTTAGAACTGTTTCTCGCATCAAGTCTGGCGCTGTTTTAAAGGAGAACTGATGTTCGAGCCCAGGGACAACACTCTCCAGTGTGAGTTACCGAGACCGAGGGATTTAGGAGTGCGAGAAGGTTTGTGCATCGGCGCTTTGATCGGATCGGAGGCGAGCCGGGATTGACAGACTCCAGTACGGGGGGAAGAAAAGTCATCGTGGACGAGAAGATGGATTATCATGACATTATTTGATAAATTAACAAAGGACTGGCCAGAGCGAGCGGAGAATACGACGCCCCACAGCCTAGAATAAACCGTCGTCATGGTTCATCTGGTTTCCTTAAACGGAAAGAAATGCAACATGTGGGCGGGGACAGCTGGAGGGTATAACTAGTGCCTAAGGTACACCCCGTCATCGCAGGATGACTTGATGCCAATGGGAGCAAGCGACATGAGTTCTATCTTTTTATGGAGTAAGGGCGATATCTTGTCAACTGTCCACAAATGTGGTTGAAGACCGCAGTGGGCAAAGGGGGGGGAGGTGATACAGCGTTTCTACGACCAGTGTCTCCCGCGTAGGGAAGCCGAAAACTCTGGCTTCTATTCTATTTCTATGTTATGAATTAGTGGTGACGGCCTCTTGAGTTATAGTTCTTCCCGAATCCACAGCGAAAGGTGAAAGAATATCGCTGATGTCGAAGTTCTGGAGACCCGAATATCTGGAGGGTGATGGCAAGCAGCAGCAAACACTGATCAGCTGGTGGGGAGTGTACCTTACCCTGGTCCCAAATCCCTGCCGCTCGCCATATCCATGTTATCCATGTCAACCACTGGGTTATTTACTGACGTTCTCTCGCTTTTGGTCTAAAAGGTCAGCCACTAGTACACGTCGTCACAAACCCTCTCCACAATATAGCCTAAAATGTCAGGGTCCCCACTTTGTCATCTCCGCGTTAAACGTCCCCGACCGCTCCAAGTATCGAAAAGCGCTACTGGGAATGCCGAACGGAGCTCAGATGTTCCTCAAATTTCTCATCCTTCAACAGTTAGAAGGATGCGAACTGTGCATTACTACGGGTAGAGGTTTCCCCGACAATGTTCTATTTTCTTCTTCTCACGAATGGATTACAGGAGAATGGCCGAAGGATACTGTGATTTCTTCGAGAAAGGCCAAGAGAAGAGGAAATTGGTAACTTTCTTGTCGTGGCGCGAATTTGTTAGCCAGACTTCCCTGTCCCTACAGAGGTCTTTCCGTTGCAACGGACAATATTCGTACAAGCCCCTCATTTCTGGAAACAGGAAACGACTACTGCATTATCGTGACATCTAGTCCCTTTCGATCCAACTCCTTCAACGAACAGACAAGGCATCGCTCCCACGTTCCCCAGACTGCGAGGACGACGAGCTTGAGGGTGAACCTTTGCAGTGGGACACAAGCCCCTTCATCAACTTGTGGCCTTCTCGACGTCAACATCTGGATCATCACATCATGGAATGACAACTTCTCCTTCGACACCACTCTATTCTTATCTTCAAGAGTTATTATCAGTTCCGTAAGCCGGGGAAGCATTCCAGCTTCTTTCTTCCAAACCATGTGCAGCATGAAATTCGTTATTCCGTCCAAGTAATCGAAGAAACTGTCGAATCTGATGTGTACGGTCTCGAGGGAAGGAAGGGCGGATAGAAGCTCGAGGAGCGCACTGCTGTACCGGCACTCAAGCGATTTCACTTCCGACATGCTAGAGAAGAATGGATTCCAGACGTGATGTGTGGTTGGATCCAGGCGGTCGAGCCAAGCAAGTCGATGGACGGATGGGAGGTGGATGTTGTTGACGAAGGTAGCGTGGGCGGGAAGCTGTCCACTCCCCCACGTCAGGGATTCAAGGTGTGACAATGTGACCGGTTCCTCCAAGGTGAGGTTCAAATCTTCTTCGGTCTGCTTCCGAGAAGACTGACCCTTCGAGCAGAACGTAGTGAGGTTTGAACAGTGGGAGAGAATGTAAAGAGCTTGAGCAGGTGCAGGCTTGGTCAACGTGA
Organism: Podaxis sp. C-F-92630; assembly: GCA_018524945.1. Lineage (NCBI taxonomy): Eukaryota > Fungi > Basidiomycota > Agaricomycetes > Agaricales > Agaricaceae > Podaxis > Podaxis sp. C-F-92630. Next base: position 3,287 of record JAEUWS010000852.1, read on the forward strand.
GCGTAGTGAGGCTGTGGAAGGGAAGGTTTCGCTCGATACCCAACGGTGGTTCCGAGATTTCCATGTTGCGTAATTGGGAGCTGTGAGGGAATAAAACTCCCTCCATGGTGGCGGGGAAGCGGTGCTGGAAGGTCAGCCTGAGGGTCTCCAAGTAGGGGAAATCTGCGCTGATACAGCTGGAGTTAATGAACTGCAAGACAGTGTTGTCGAGTGGACCGAGGCTGAGCCACTTGACTGTGCTCGCGCATTCCGTGAGCACGCTGCGTAGGAGGTCGGAAAGAGTGCAGAGAGGGGAGCTGGGGCCATGATACGTGGACAGGCATACAGAGAGTGGGGCGGCCTTTGCATTCTGACGATGCAGGTCAAGGAGATTTCTGACTCCAATTTGACGAGCGCCTAGATCTATAGATGTCCAGAGTGAAGGTGATGCCCAGACGACTTGTCGCCACCGGAAGCAGACACTTGCGATGTCTCGTCTCTGGCGGTTTGCGTAGCAGAAAGGACCTTGACAAGCGTACTCGAATATTGTCGTAAGGGCTTCTGGGGGAAGGGTACGTGTGCGGTCCTTCAGGGCGTTGACCTTCCGACGTAAAAGGGCACGTTTATGTAGTAGATTTTGTATCTCTCCCTCAATGGAGGCGAGGGTCACGTCGAAGTGACTGCTTTCTTCAAAGTCTGCTGAGTCCATGACGGAACTGAGGGGAATGGAGGCTGGGAAGAAGGGAGGATAAGTAAATACAGCACGAGATACGTAATGGAACTGTACTTATAATTGCTTGTCTTGCGGCATCCAAAGCAGGCTCGGCCAAAGGGTATGCGGCGCAGCTTTGATTGGGAATGTATTGCTCACGTGGAGGGTATTGATCGGTCGACCTATCCTGGTCGGGACAAAGCACCAAACTTCAATATCTTTCCTGGTCGCTTGCACCACCGCTTGTTCCGGTTCCTAGCCCTTTTCTCACTGATGTCTCCACATCCCTTCACCGAGCCAATCGTCTCAGAGTCTACTAAATCTGTTTGTCACTCACTCGTTGAGCGCGTTCCGAACGCGTTCCATCCCTTATCTACTAGCTAAGTGTTCAGCATGTACTGGGCCGGCTAATTGATGCGGCGCTCCTCGCGGTAGTGTAGCATCAACACTAAAGTGTGTGCTTCGACGCGATGCTTCCCAAGCTCGGCCTAGCATATGAAATTGAGGCACAACAGGTGTCAGTTACCCTGTCGTCTACCGACCCCCGACCCCCTAGACTCTCTCTGATACATCCTTTCTCCTTCACACTGATCTCTATCTTGGTCATAGAGCCCAGTTCTTGACATTAATCTCCCCTACAATTATCCTTTGGCAAAACATCAAACACAACGATATGCGATCCTCCTGTGCGAACGGTGTCACCGCCAGGCAAGCCGCTACCTGATCACCCAACGCGCTTTAACAACGTCTTTTCTTCTTACTATGATTTGTACGATTGAGAATCCTTATTGACCACATCTGGGATCCATATTAGCTGGCAGACGCGTCAAGGCTTCCCAAAACAATAGATCTCTTGCGACATGACCGCGGGATATCGATACATAGTTCTAAGACGGAGGCTCGTCGATTATAGGCCAAGAAATAACTTACACGGGCGGTGGTTGATTATCTATGTCAGGTAACCATCAATGAGGCTAGATGTTGCCATGTCTTACTGGACCCGTGAAATAGAATTGGGATGAATTGTCAAGCGCACTAGAAGGGGGCGAGGGTTTGATGGGGCTCAGACGATTTTGAGGATGATTGGTAAATTGTCGAAACACACAGAAGCACTACGGCTATGTTCCCAAGGATTTTGTGAAGACTGCACTATCCACGGGATGTAAAATTGATGGAAGGATGCCGAAGGTGAGTGGAAGTGTTGAGGTAAATAATCCAGTTGAAATGTTTTAGCATTTCAATATGAAATTATGAATGCATATACTGAAAGAATAGACCAACGCATTACGTGATGAACTGTTGGACTTCGAAGACGATGGAAAGTGCAACGAAAAGACCAGCGAGTCATCGAAGCGACAAGTCGCAGTAATGATGAAGCAATTGATGATGGCCCACGCTGCTGGAAGGACGCTCAAGAGAGTGCCGAAGGCTAACGTCAAACGTCAAGGCCTTATCGACTATTGATGGTGCTGGCCAAGCAGTAAAGCAGTAAGAAAAACCTTTGCTGATGGCGTCAGTATTCTTCAAGCAGATAATGTCCCTGTGCCCTGTGGGGATCGGAGATCGACTTGTATCGTAGACATCATCCTCCCTCCTCCCATACGAAGTCATCACCGGTTCGCCACCTCGATGCCCCAATGTCCTCGAAACATGCAAGCTAAGATTCCGACTCCTCGTACATCATTTCCTTTCGGGAGGTGGAGCTTGATCCCTGCGACGATGGGACCTACTCTCCGAGCGCGCTATACCATCCTTGCACATCCGATATCCGACTATCATTTCGACCTTATATTTCACATTCAAAGCTCGTAGTCGTTGTTCCTGTGGTTGGATACTTGGGAATGGAACGCCGCCAAAAATAAAAGATCCGTATTTTTACTTTTACTTTTTTCTATTTCTCTTGACCGTATTTCCTTGTAATCTAGCATCTTCTTTACTGTTCGAAATCCCCTCGAACTATAGTATAAAAATCATGTCATAGGTACGACGCACATAGCTTTGCTTACCCCGACTTTCTCAGCACTCTACTCTATCCTTTCTGCTCTCTCTCAGCCTTGCCCTGAATTTCAAACACTCTCGGTGCCAGACGGACGCCGGCCCCTTTTGCTATCACCCCCGAACTCGCCTCTTCAGCCCAGACTCAGAATAGCAAACAGCACATGTCGAGTGGTAGGACTCCTAAGGTGTACACACAGTAATCAACTTCCTCTTATATGTCATATCCGTTTGAGCGCGCCAAGGATGACAATCCAAATAGAGTGTATTCGCTACCCCGCTTTCAGTGAGTTTTCGGTGAAGCTGAATTGAAACTGGGTTTTTCCACACTCTGAATCTCGTTGAAAATGGTTGGTGAATACACTCTAATATCAGATTCTATCAGCTGTAGTCCATCCCCCACTCTTTGTCCTTCCCAGCTGACAGTTCATGGTTTGTACCTATATATCTACCGCTCCCCCCCCGTTTCATGAGAAGATGCTCCTTGGCTTGAATGCGCTCCCCACTGACATTAACGGGTGGTCTCATGTTCATTCTGCTTCAGCAAAGTTTCCGAGAGCGCTTTCTTATTCTGTTAGGATGGCTTCGGGCCCATTGGTAATATATCAGATGTTGGTGACCACATCGATCCCGCGCATAAATCCTCACAGCATAGGGCACAATTGCGATAGAGATTATGCTAAAGCTGAAGAGACAAGGTTGTTCCTCGCATTCATCCGGACCATTGTGTCAAGAATAGGTAGACCGTTGGTTGGCATTTCCACCTGACTGTGAGCTCTGCCTCGAGCGTTGGCATCCATCACCTTCCGAGACGTCTTCCGAAAGTTAGAAATATAAGTCGCTATCCCCCTATTTCATCTCAAAACTTACTCGGGTTTAAATGGTCAATGGTAAAAATCGTCACCAGTAGCCCAACCTGGGACTGCACGGGATCTGCTCATACATAAAGTCTGGAGCCACACCGGACAATGAGTCCATAACGGTAGCCAAATTTGAGATGGGTTCTTGTAGGACCGTGGTGTCCTGAGAACACAATATCATGAACATAACGATGATACCCAGTCAGCCCTAACTTTGTTCCCCGTTTCCCCTGAAGTCCCATTCTTTTTCTATGTGACAATGGCCAGTGATGTCTTGCGGTGTCACAGCGACTGCCTTTTGGCAGGGTGAGGTGGTTGCACGAGTTCTAGCTCTCCACCAATCTTTCTCTGTTCCTCTCACCTCGTATGCTCTCTTCTCACCGTAGGCATCAATCTTCGTTTTGATGAGTCATGATAACCCGTTCATTGACATAACACAACAAAACGAACTACTCCCAAACTGCCCACATCTGCTCATCAGAAATACTTGACGCGAGTACCACAAGAATCATGATCTCACGTATCAGACAAAGCTGCGCAGATATGCAGTTTAACAGAACAGCATATCATTTGCAGTGATCGGTGAAGCTGAGGCAGTGATGCAATGAGATTTGCTGACAATCTTGGGAATGTTTCACATGCGAGTTGCAACCGACTATCAGAATAGTGGAACAGACCGGAATCATGTTATCATCTCGAAATAGGCATATATACATGCGCGCCATCTGTCTTGTTCTTGCTCTCCCTGGGCATCTTTTGAACTGTCCCTGGGGGCTTTACCCAATGATGTCAGCAAAGTAACTTCCTATCCGCCCCAAAACCATCATTTGCCACTGGCACACCGCATCCCACACATCTTATCTAATACTGCTACAGGATGTCCACTTACCTGTAAGGTCGAGCGGGGACTGTTTCCGAAGTGATCTTATATAAAGTTGTTCTCCTGGCGAAGAATGCTAATCTTGGCTGACGTGTTGGAAGTCATCTGGTCATGGAATATTCTTTCTTTAGCCACCTCCAGTGTAACTACATAGTGTGAGACTTGAGCGCATTCAAACCGCCTGGGCGCGAGCAGTTGACATCATTCAGAACCATTGGCATCTTTGTTGAGAACTTGACTTATCCTCATTGATGGAGTGGACCTATAGATACATTGATGCATGAAGGAATATATAACCCAGTTGTTACAAGGTTTCCTCTTTGCCAGGTAGTTCCTAGGCTAGTGGCTGTCCTTGTAGAGGGTGAGGAGAGTTAACCTAGTTCCGTACTGATCAATAGGACTACTCCTCCACTGACTCAATTCTCAGTGGTTTAACCTCGGGTGGTATGACACATTGTAGCTAGGCTGCAAACTCACAAGGATTGCAACACCATAGTATGAACGAGTGGAGACAACCAGAGGGAGACTCAAGCAAGGGCAAGGAGAGACTTTTAGAGACTTAACTGAAGTTAAGAGGGAGTAACACAATGAGTGTTAGAAGGGTAACACAATGTTAAGATTATACTTGCTATATTACATACATGAAGGCAAGTATAAGTATAGTCCGAGTATCTACTAGTACTTGTAAGGTAGTAGATCAAGTTCAACATAAGTGTAGCAAAACAAGAAGAAGAAGAGGAGTGGGAACATAGATGATGTACAATTACAACAGTCCTGTTGCAAAACTGTAGTCTGGGCAAACATAGCTCGTAGACTAAAATAGTCTGCATGAAATGCAACATAGATGTAAGAAAAGTGCATCAGATATAAATAGAAATGAACAAGAATAGAACTACAGATCATCATCACAGGGAAAGTAAGCGCCACAGTACCTGGATGCGTCATCGATTCTCTCACAAAGTTCCCAATCCAACATCTGTTGTAGTTCAATTGTCTCATGCCACAAGGTGCTGATCATTCTCTGCATCCATTCGAATTCATCAGCCTCGGTCTCCTTGGTGTCTTCTATAGTCGTAGTTTCTTCAACATTCATAACACCAGTTCACTGAGCCTCCACATCAGAGGGATTTATCTTCTCCCTTCTCCTATCACCAAGTTGCAGAGAGCTACACTCATACATCCATCACAAACTGCAATGGATGCCCCAATGCAAGTGCAGCAGCTAGTTCACCAGCTTGCGATTGGTATTAAACGATATAATCAAGTCAAAGCATGTTCTTTTCACCTGTTCATTGGAAAGAATGATGGCTAACATGGCTCTAGAGCTGTACCAGTACGTCTGAGCTCTATATCATGTATTTATAGGCTAATCAGCATTATGAACCAAAGTTGCGAGCTTGGTGGTTATGGTGAGTGCTCATTTTCTCATTTATAACACATGTTAGAATACACTCCAAAGATCTTCGATTGGTTTTTGACACTCGACATGGAGGTGCCCTACATTTGGCAAGCACCTTGGAACATTACGAAGGGCTCATATCTTTTGGCGCGGTATATGCCTTGCATTGAGCTTGCTTTAGCGATGATCTGTAGGTTCATTTCTCATTTGTATTGATATCGTGACGAAACAGATATCTTTTGTAGTTCAATCTGGGTATGCCCTTCCAGTGGAACGATGCAAAGCATTATATGAGTGAACGGCCTGTGAGACTGCCCTGCTCTCGCACATTCGATGATCCCTTCTTACCTCCCTTTCTCTTCAGGGTTGATGTGTGTGGGCATGGCAAGTGTCGACCGTGAGTGCCTGAGTGGACATGCGTTTTCAGTCCTAATCTCTTTTGATCTATCTCAAGTGATTTTCACCCTCAGGACCTGGGTGGCCTGGGGAAAGAGTAGGTGCATAGGGATTGCTCTCACCGCAATATATTGTGCAACATGGATTCTATCTTTTGTTGTTTTATCACGATACCTTCCGACTACAGTCTGTGAGTAAAGTATGATGCTGTTTAATCTCTCGTTACTCAAGCTCCGTGGATTGATAGATGAGGCGTCGCCCGCTCCTCGGTTCCTTGGCTGTATTGCGACGACCCCCAGTGTATCACTATCACTTTCCTACGGTGCGTTTATGGTGTTCGAAGCCAGTGAGTGCCCATTTTCTGCCATACCCATAAGCTCCCCCCACATAATGGCAGTAATGCTTCTTTTCATGGTCGTCCGAGCCATATCGGTTTGTGAGTAAAACTACTTATTTAACCTTGTTTGGGTGTGAGAAGTTGAATTGTTGACTAATGCGGGGTCTTGGCTGCGACAGTCAAGTCAGGAGGTCGCGGAGACCTGACGAGGGTGGTTTACAGCGATGGTAAGCACTCTGCCGACTCCTTTTTCTGCAGTAGGAACTGACTAAAACGCTTCTGTAGGCATTATTTACTATATTTATATCTGTAGTATGTTGTTTCTCGAATCCAAAGTCTTGCTGGCCCCACAATAACACGTTTTATCCATAGGTCCTTCTACCCTGAATACCATCGTCATTCTCAAGCTCCCAGTAAGTTGTACAGCCAAACGTGTTGCGTATGACTGAACTGTATTCTATAGAAGGACTACATTACCTTGCTACTGACGTATGTATTGGATTACAACTCTACCTCTATCAGTACTAACCCATATGCAGGACGGAAAGAGTAGTCCATTCTGTGCTGGCGTGTCGGGTTATTCTGCATATACGCCATCAGGCTCAGCAGATAGGACAATTTAATCTACCCCACATCCTGTCTAAGCACGAGAACTTTGGTGAAAGGTTGCAAGTCTAATGCATTACTGTTGATGGGGATGAAAGCCAACAGAGCGGTAGATATCACTCTTTCACCCTGACTGAAGATGCACAAAGCTAAGCAAGGCAGCCACCATCCGCGATGCTGAAAAGGATGACCTCTCGTGGTCAGTAAAATATGTTTATGAGATGTCATCGACGGTTATTGCTGCATATCAATCTTATTATGGAGAACTTGAGGCTAAGGCTCTGCAATCTTTTGCCATTGACTTCAAATGTTAATTGTCGGGAAAGGCGGCTGAGCGTCAACAATCGAATGGGTAGCAGGAGTGATTTGGGTGATTCAGTAGGCCATTCTTTCAAAGCCTTCGCATGCACAACCATAGCTGCACCCACTCACAACCCGTTGTAGTTCAGACTCAGACCTTTGTATGCCCTGCTGGAGAAGGGTGACAGTGGGTGACATTGCATGCATATCAGCGTCTTTCTGATGTGAAGGAGGTTTGGAAAATATTGGAACGATAGGTAAGAATATAGAAGACAAAGGGTGTGCTAGCGCTGATGTGCCAACGCGAAACGTCGCCAAGAGGATTTAGAGGCTGGATGGTTTGGTGATAGATTCGAGGTACGAGAATAGGGGCTTGAGAGTTAAAGCATCCATGTTTTTAAGAGGTAGAAATAAGGTGTAAAGGCTATATTCTTCGTACCTGCAACGGGCCGGGTATATTACGGTCTGAGGTGGATATGGTCCACACAAAAGTTACTAGAAAAGCGGACAAAAAGTCAATGAAACAGAGGAAACAAAGAGAAAGTACGAATCTGAGTAGTTATGATGAGACTCCATTTCTGGTTATCTGGAAGTGAATAGCGCATCGCAAGGATCCACACTGCCGACTACGAAATGCAAAGTATATGAACAAATCAAAAGTGGGACAGTGTAGCGCCTGAGTGGGCTGATCCATTGTCAATATGGTCAGAGAGGTCTGCTTTCCGAGGGTGTATGGCCTGCGAAATGTCGTCCTAGTACGGTTCATGTTCCGGGAGCCTCGTGCTATAGAGAAGCGGAGCCGACGGATGACATCATAATGGGAGGAGCCTGGAGAACAGTAATTACGAAACTAGCCGATGTCCGATCCCCGTGATAGAGAGTGCGAGACTTATCTTGAACCAAAGCCGTTGGTCGACAGACGATGCAGCACTTCTGATCTCTACGTCAAAGCGCGGAAAGGACACCACCATTTGCATCAGGACTCGAACGTTTTCCGATCTATTATGACTGTCCGAGCCCGATCATACCCTATGCGATGTTAGATCTCCCTTTGAAGCCAATGGGCTTCGGGACGATGTGGAACGGCGATACCCTCAAACGGGAGAAGGTAGTGTTCTTCGAATGAAGTCCTGGATTCATATACGGTCACACGGAGGGTTGGATGTTTCTGTACTGGCTGAGAGTGCTGAGAGTCGTCATGGCGAGGATATCATCATAGCCCACTGCTCGCAGTGCTCAGGATGATTCTGGACACGCCAGTTGTCGTAAGTCATGATTACAAATAATTCCTGACCATCCCAGGTGACAGTGTAGAGCATATCAAAGGGAGTTAGGGGATTCACTACCCATCATCGTCTTCGGTTAACACGGACTCTGTGAAAAACCTCCACTTCAAGCATTGGTCTGCGGCTCAGTGTATTTCTGAACTGGCTGGCCCTAGTCTATTTCAATTACATATAGGGACGAGTTCTGCGTTCGAATCTTCCTCAGGTTAGGACAAGGCCTAGTACAAGTTGTGACCTAGGGTAATCGTGCCTGCAAGCCGAATGCTAAGACTGTTTGGGTGACAGGGAAATAAGCAACACCGGGTCTAACCATCTTGACAACTGAGTTTAGAGAATAAGTTCTGTTTGAGCCTTGTGAGTATTTCATATGCCTATCATTATCTGCTTGCAACGCTTTCCCGAACTGCTAGCCTGGGGAGTCGTCCCGGACTACGACGGTAGTTCCTGATGGTAAGACGTGTTGTAACTTGTTAGCTTGGTCAAACCACTGGTTCCAGACTTATCTGATTTCCTGCAGAGCAGCCTCATAGTTCAGTTCCAGAAGTTCCTACTGGACCTGGCGATGAAATTCAAGGGCACGGAAACCCGCTCGAACGCTTTCCGCAACATGCTACATGTACAATCATCTGAAGACCCATTCTGAACATTGGGTGGTCGGAGTATGTCAGGTTATAGATTGCATGGGTTACGTGGATTGATCTCTCTCTGCCAATAACTCGACCTTCTCTGCCTCCAATTCATATGTAAGGACGCTAGACTACATAAACATCTGTGTTAAGAAGTCGACATTTTATTAATAGTCTTGATCTAGTTCTTTTCACCAGGTTCTAAAGCAATTGGCAACCGACCGAACCCATCCTGTGTGATACATTGCGTCCGTTCCAGTCCGTCAAGTCGATCACCAAAGGTGGTGTAAAAGAGAAGGCCTCGCCGAGTTCTACACCTATACAGCCAAAGTCCCTGTTAACAGAGTCAATTAGAAGGCTGCAACAGTGAGCACTCTCAAAATACTCCCTCGAATGCCGAACATGCAACATAGCTTATCGACAGATTCCTCGCCTGTTTGTAGAGAAACCCAAACCTTTCTCCCGAGAAATTGACACACAATATCTTGAAATCGGGACGAGGGCGGATCGTTCCACATCGATTATCAAAATTGCACAATACTGCTTCACCGGGATTCGGTTGCTGTCGCTGTTGGGGCTGAATATGGATAACTGGCATTACTCTGACAGAGTGGTGTGACGTACACGCATGGTCAAGGACAGAGAAGTGAAGGCAGGGACTGCACTGGTGATGACATTCTGAGGACCGAAGCTATGGACGAGCGCAGTAGCTATGAGAAGAGAGACAGGCCGCATTGAGGGGTGGTGTCCCTATTTCACTCAAGGCCCTGCAGTACAAAGCCAGATATATAACCTCAGTACTACATGAGAAAGAAGCACTGCATCGAAGTCCTGAAAGAAACCCTCTATCATCGAAGCTCCCGGCCTTTCAGAGAAACACGGACTAGGATGTCCGGATGGGGTCTATCTCGTTCATCTAACTACGAGATGCGGATCGAATTTTGTTCATTGGAGATGTTGAACTGAAGTTGTATCCTTTTGCTACCCTTCAGGAGTAATTGCCTCAATCGTGTTCACTTCGAACTCGAATGACCTCTCTCGAATCTACTCTCCAAGCCGATGGGCAAACAGGCGCCTGAGTAGCCTTCCTTTTCCAGTGCGCATGGACGGTAGGTTGAGAAGAAAAGGGTCGCGAAGACTAAAGGTAATGATGTGTAATAGACTAGGCTTCCTACACGGACCAGAATGACTATGAAAGAAGGACCAAGTGACTATGAAAGAATCGTTAATGATCCGTAGTTTGCGCTGGAACTGACAATCAGGGTGGAGGGATCACGATTGACGCGTGTTTCAAGACTTTTCCAAGCAATGCCTAATCCAATGAAAATCAGGACCTGGACCTCCTTAAGAACCGGATTCTTGGCTCGGAAGATTCATTTCCCGGGCGTAACACCACCGCCCTCGATATACATAGTGACATGACAGCACCCCAAGACGATAAGGTACCTATCCCCGCTCACGAGCTAAATGGAAAGTGCCCTTCCGATTTGACCGTGTCCGGTAAATCGCACCTTGACGCCTGAGTCCAGGCAGTGTCAGATCCGCGTACCTGATGTCATGGATCTCTCTGCATGTCTTGTACAGATGATATCAGTCTGTTTTCTTGGTGCATAGAAAATCTTGACAACATATACATGTGGAGACGCCCAATGTCAAGAAACACTTATATTTCCTCCGAAACCTTCGTTGACGTCGGCAGCCCCGCCTCGAAAATGGAATCCACAACACCAGTTCATGAAAGAATCTCAGACGCAAGAAAAAGGGTCGGCGTCCGCCGAGGTCCCGGCACAGTGGCAGAAATGCGGAAGGATACTTTTGCTTATGCGACGTCCAAACATCTCGCTTGGGTCCCGGAACACGCTCTTACCAACGCAAAATTCACAACTTTATGGATACACCAACTCCCCCATAAAGTCCTTAGATCACCTATTACTATCCTCCCGACTGTGCAGTGTCATGTCAACAAGTCGCGAGCTGCTGGAAGGTAGGTGAACCAGAAGACGTACGCTCGGTACGGTCGATTGAACATGAACATCTATCTGTTTCTTCAGATGCATAAAGCCGAGGAAAGAGACAGAATCCCGAACGAGGTCGCCGTTTTCAAGCCATTGTTTCATGCACTGAGGGATATCCATAAAACTATCTCGATCTCCTGAATGACACCCGTACCCAGACCGGGACCCAGCAGTCCATTTACTCCCAATATTTGTCCATTATATCCGAGTTACAGTGCTGAAACCGTGGGACCCTCAATGTTTCTTGTCCTACTACAGCCTACTGGATCCCCATCCCTCACCTGGCGGTGGGAACGGATTCGAGAGAACATTACACGCTCGAGGAGGGAAAGTAATCGAAGCAGCGGAATGGGATACATGTAAGCGTTGTCGCATAACACTGGGAGAAAGAAGCGGACGGATCAACGCATTTTCGATGAGCTGCCCATTCTAAGAGACAGAAGGATACAAGTTGTGTAGAACCTGGGGATGCGCAGTCGGGAGGATGATGATGGGAAGCTGGCGCCGCGTTCCAACTCTCTTATAACCTATAAAGATATGCTCAAAATCTTAACGAGCTAAATGAGACGCGGGCGGCGAATTGCGCATGTTATGTGGTTCAGTGTTTCCCTGCAACCCGAGTTTGGCACGGGCGGATAGGGTATTTTAGGCAAATTGCTGAGTAATCGAATGCAGGCCCGCTACAGGACCAAACGATCGGTGAATTTTGTACTTACGATGCATTCAATGACTCGAGTGGGTCGTCGAGGAGCATCCGGCGAAAGGGGAGAAAAATCCATCACCGTTATTTGACCTGGATCTTTGGCATGAGTGGGCCTCTGACAATGTGATGTTTTACCGTTTAAAGACGTGGTGATAAACCTACGTGTCAACTATCAAATTAAATGTAGCAAGAGGAACCATCAACTGTGGTCAGAAAGTCACAAAGAACGAAGTATGAGGACTTTGTGTACTTGATCGTCTTGCTCAGGGCTTCAAGCTTCAGACTTCAATAGTCGTACATGCTAATAATGACACCCATGTTACAAAAATAAAGAGAGGGTATTTTACATAGTCCATCGGTGATCAAAAGATAAAAATACACAGTATTTTTTGAAGTTTGTTGTTGTTTATTAAGAGTAAGAACAAGGGGGCGGGAGAAGACTGAAGGCGATATTGCAAAACAGGGAATCCTGAAAGAAGCACCATGGCACCAACGTCCCAGAGAGAGCATGGATAAACCAAGGATGGCCAGAGTATTCACATGACGTGAAGCCCGAGCATCGGGATTAAAGGTCCCGGAATGAGGACATCTAGCGCTTAGAATCCTCTACGCATAGGCAGCAGCATCACCTTTTATTCAACAACAAACTCCGTGCTACGTCTATAACCGCACGGCCTGCCAGCAGTTTCATACAAAGAAAGGATCCGAGCCACGTCGGTAGCTCTGACGGGGAGGGTTATTTCGGGTCGTGAGAGGAGGTTCAACGGTCTTCTCTACCCATGGGTCTCCCTCGAAACGCCGATGCCAGATGGACACTGACGTTAGTTGCACTGTGCGCAGCTTGGGACAATATCTATTCCACCCAACGAGGTAATCCTTAAGATCCGCAGGATCAAAAAGCGTAGATATAGCATCACCGGGACTTGAAGTCTCTTCTTCAGAAGGTTGTTGGTTCAGAGCATGCATGAGGAAATAGGCATTATAGTCAACGGGAGGTTGGGGAGGGATGCAGTTCGCATCCATCGAGAGTCTAAGGGTGCGGAGTTGTTTGAGGTCAGGCAGGATGTCGGAACCAAGCATGACCATGATATTCTGCCAAAACCAGGTTCAGAGGTGTTAGGGTGATGTTCGACAGGAATGGATATATCATACCTCTGGTAGGTTTCCCTTTCCAAATCGTACGGAAACGGACTCAACACGAGGGAAAAGTTGACGTATGGCGAAAAGGACTTCATTATCGTACTTTCGCAGCTGAAGATCCAACGTGCGTATATTTTTGGACAAACGCTCGAGGCCAGTCAAAAGCTGTGTGATTTCCAGGGACTCGGTTACAGTGACGTGTTCAACCTCGCTGGAAGGCCCTGCAAACATTCCGACAACGGGTAGAGGACCCCAGAAGGATCTTAGACCCGGCATAGGAACGCTAGTCGAGGATATCTGGTTGTCGGGAACATTGTGCTTGTTGACACGTAAGGAGACCCGCGGACCCGCGGTGCAGTTGTTCACAAACTCGACGGCGGAATCCATGAGATCGCGAGTGAGGAGAGCAATATGGAGATTGAGCTCGGCAAGGTTTTGTAGGCGCCAGCGCTGAGTTCCAAATAGAAGTGAAGAGGTAGGTGACCAGGTGATAGTTAGTGAGCGGAGGGAGTGGGCGGCCAGACGATGTAGAGGGTGATCGCCGATGTCAGTAGAAGGCTGATCGCGCGAGGGAGTGTTATTTTGCAGGACAAGGTGTGTGAGGTTGGAGGGCCGTTCTGTTTCTGGGAGCGGAGAAAGTCCGAGTGGGTCCTGATTAACGAATGTGCACGCGGTGATGTCAAGCAGACGGAGTTTTGGGAGGGACGCAATGAGTTGGTAGAGGACGGGCGTGACGGTAGTCCTGGTAAGAAAGAGCTCTTCGAGCATGGTGAACTTAGAGATCTGTTGGATAACTGCGTCATAGAGCCTGTTTGAAGGAGAAAGCTGAAAGATTTGAGTGCGGCTGATTGCGCAGTTGCATGTTGTTAAACTCACCTCTGTGCGAGGCAATCGAAAAAATGAAAAGCCTTCAAACGATAGTCCAAGCTTCAGATGTCGAGGTAGACAGTGCAAGTCGCTGTGCACAGAATCCCAGTCTGCGAGGTTGCGTCGAGTTGGATCTTCCTTGACCCAGATGAGGTGTTTGAGCAGGATTTTGGTTGCGAGCTGGCGGAACTTTGAGCAGACAAGGATGACCTGTGTGAGGTGAGCAGGCTCCTCTATGCATTCGAAGATAGTGATCCATATGTCTGCCGGGATAGTCTGGAGGAAGAACATGTTGTGCAGCGACAAAAGATGCATCGCAGAATTCAGAAAACATACCCACAGTAACCCGGTCTGCTTACATAACTTATGTCACGTGTGCCTTCACACAATCCCAGTGAAGTCACCTTTTCATCACCTTTTCATCACCTTTTGGCCTCGTGTAGATAATCTGTTGAGTGCCCTTTCTGCGCAACGTCATACCAGCGTGTTCAATTACCACAATCTACTCGCCCCTGAACAGCAAGGCCGGCCCTATCGCTCAGCTCTCCTATTGGTCCTTCCTCTCTCCGACTTACAACCGTATGATCCGCACACTTGAATATTATGTTCGTGACGTCGTCCGCAGCACCCTCGAATAATGTCTTGTCGACCGACGTAAAATCATTCCCGAGCCTGAGCTCTAATCCTCAAATATCCAATTCGTTTTCTGAGCCTCTGCCGCGATACTCCCGACTCCGGTATCTCTGATCCGGGGGCCAAGGGTCGGGTCAAAAAATGCTTTTCGAGCCGTGGAGTCGACATCATGATTTTATCTCCCCATGGAACCGCATCCAATCCAGGCCGTACACATGTACATGGTCGAGACTATAACCCAGGTCTTCCGACAACACGCGAATGTTGGCCCATATGCACTCATAACCGTCAGTGCTCATTCGCGAGCCATGGTCTTGCATCTCTGGAATGGCTTGACATACAAGGACCGCAACATTCGTACCCTTCATCTCCGTTTCAAGGAGGTTCTGAAACTAAGCTTAACAAAACGAGGGCTCAGACCACCCAACCTTCAGGATAGGTCCAAAGAATCGCCCATACCAAAATCGCCAGGCTCATGTGAACGTACGGGACCCATACTGTCATATCAACACCTCAAGCCCACCGAAACACACGGCCCCAAATTCAAATCCATCGTCATGTGCCATTACATGGCATGGCATTGGCGTTGGCATTTCAGGGTACAGTAGTATGTTATTACACACCAGCACCACCGCCGCAACCCATTCCCCGCCAATCAGTCATCATCAATCTGCATCTATATCTATACTACCCCTCGTCACCTGCCCACCTCCCCTCTTACTCACCTGCTCAGACGGGTCAGGGATCATCAAGCCACTGGTGCGCGCTCATCACTGCCACTAGCACGGCCAAATCTTACATATGGAGTCCTATACTCTTTTGGCCTCTTGCACCATGGTCATAATAGCACACTTGGGCTGCGGCTGCATTCGCGGCATTTGCGGCGCCCCCAAGTTAGGCTGGATACACAAGTTGTTATCTTCCCAAGCTCCGGGATGGCTACGTACATCTGACTCTACACAAGCTCTACACAAGCCTTTGATACATGCGATTGAACAGCTGACGACGATGACGACGACGATGATATCGATCTCTGCGCGACGTGTCAACATGAGGCCGGCCGTCACTTACTCCAGGGCCCAAAACTGGAACTAGTAACTGGAAAGATTGGCTTGGAATGCTAGAGATTAACTCGGCTATAAGCACCGATTGTATATGAAACTACCCAGCAAAGGACCAGACCAGACGCGCCCAGAGGCTATTTGATTGTCTCCTGGATATTGTTGACGTTGACTCCGGTTGACCTTTGGCCAGAAAAAGTATCGTTCCTGAATACAGAGGTATTCAGGTTTGGCTCGTAGATCTCCGAGGATGGACCCAATTGTCTCAGGGCATTTACATATCCGCATGAATACCATTCCCTGGCCGTGCTCAAGGTGGCGGGACACTAGAAGGGGCCTGCGGGTTTATCCGCGTAAGCAATATGACGCGTCGTCTTGCTAGTCGACATTAAATAAACCTGAACATGGTTAATGTATTGGCCAATGGGAGCTCCTTCCAGCTTTGGTACCTTGAATCATCCACCTGAACCGTGTTGCAACGCCCGTCAATGCGGTCATCCGTCCGTCGACAGATTCCCGGCCGAGTCATAGAATAGAATGGTCGGCAAAGGGGCTAATGTAAAAGATCTCGCAACCGCGTATGCATACGTCTACGTCATCCCCATGTAGGACGATTTCCGCGTGGAAAGATACGACCTGCCCGACGTTTTTGCACTACAGCTTGCTGAATTTAGCCTCACAGGTTATTGCACGTACGGCTTACGACCTAGATCAATTATTTGAATAGGCCGGTGGCTTCTAGCCCTATTGATTATGGTCAAAGTCCAGCCCTTCTTGTGCCAAACGGTTATGTCCATATTCTGTTATTAGTATGGGTGGCCTGTTCGGGTAATGTGTGAATAGCTTGACGTTTCATCCGCACATACCCTGGTGATGACATCCACTCTTTAACCGCGACATATTTAGCTATCAATGACTTGGAGCGTCTCAACATAAAAGGACAAATGAATGGCAAACGACAGCTGGTTGCCTTCATTTCAAACACGGCTTGTACCGCTCAAAAAGCTCAAGGATGTTGAGCCCATCTCCGAGACCAAGTTCCTGGACGTGTCGTTAGTGCTGTATGGCCAAAACTTATGTCCGTTTCATCCCATGTTTGCCGACATTGATCAGGCGTCCGGCACAGTCGCAAAAGGGGACGTCGCGGTCGAACGGACTTGTCATTCAAAGTTTACTATTTACGGTGTCACTAGAGTACTGCTAAGTAATCGATAGTACATGTCCCTCCCCTACGGGCCGCTCCCGAACAGAAGAGATTTCGTGCGATCTTGGGAAAGGAGGGCTCGCTCTCCCTCGCCCATCGTTCAAGCTTTCCTCTGTGGATGGTCCAGAGCAAAACCCAAATATCGCGAGGTGCAACTTTCTGAGAAAAAGATCCTATCATTCCGAAAATGGGATATTTATATGGGAGCGCATCAGGCGCACGGACCATGGTTGAACACATAGATAAGCGGAGCCTGAAATTTTTTTTGTTCTTCACAGTCATCCTCGTCCCAATCATGAGGCAACTCGTTTAGCTTTTGGCTGCATGCGTTTTGCGTAGTGCGTGGACGAGAAGAAGGACAGAAGCTGGACCTGGGCATGCCGTTCATCGTCCACTGTACTACTGATAGAGTGGCTAATCAGATCCAGAGACACGTTCGTGGTCTGTACACGTAGCACAGAGAATATGTAGACGTAAAGGGACTGTTGTCGACGAGAACATACGGTTGTGAAGCTTCGACGGAGATTGCGGTCCGTTGGAACAGAGCTTCTTTGACGACGGAGGACAGCGTTGGGATAGTTGGATTGTCAAGACAATGTGGCACAAGTGAGTCCGAATGTTGCGGCGAGGACCTCCCAGGCCGTCGGACCCTCGCTGTTCACACATGTGACATGGAGTATGATAGCATTGCATGCAGGGAGGGTGGCGGGGAAGCCTGGCAGGATGACGGAATATGGGATCTATATATCATATACAACCGGACATAACACGGGTTGACCAGATCTGGGGGATACCGTGTACGCTATTTTCGGATTCCTGGCCTCCAGCCATTCAACCTGATCCATATGGCCCACCTTGCCCCAAACTCTACACGCGCTATTTCCTCCCCTACCATCTCTCCATCTGTGCAGGCGCAGGTAGATGTATTTCGCCGAACCCTCTATGAAATCATCGTGAAACCGCCAAGGCATGAATTAGTCCGTGATTACGCGCTATATCACCGGGGGGATACGTTATATGATCACCTTTTGGTCACGTTAAATCATTCCTTGTCGCCCGGAATTACCTAGTTTGCTTGCAAAAGCCCGCTAGACTTGGTTTGAGTTGGTACCTTTTTCGGAGACCATTTAGAGGTTGAAATAAGCAAACATGTCCCATAAGACCTCGCTTGCTTAGTCTGCTGTTTCAATCCCATGCCCTCCCTCAACAACGTTCCCATTCCTTTATTTCGTGTGGATCACCGTTGACCACACACAATGCATCCAACAAGGCCCCCCCGGAGCCCAGGTCCTCCCCGTCACCCTCCCCCTCCCTCTCCCCGTACCCTCTCCCGTCCTGCCCATTCACCCCCTCCCCAGCCTCCACCTCCACCCCAACAACCCACTCACCCATCTCACCAGACTTCTCTCCCCCCCATCCGCCAGCTTTATCTCTCCCACCCGCCGGCATCCCAACTCCCACCTCCAAATGTGCCGCCATATCCATACACATCATCTCTTCCCTATCCGGCACCGCACCCTCCCCCACACGTCGCCCCCCCTGGTGCTCAGCGTGATCCTGAGATGTATGTCACCGCCGAGTCCGAGGCGGATGACTTCGATCACCAAGGTCCCCCCAAGAAGAAGAGGCGGAGGCAGGCTCTCAGCTGCACAGGTATGTAATTGCAGCCGCCCCCCACGCTGTGAGCCCTGCTGACCGCTGCTATTCTCCCTTATCAACGGACTGTACTACTATTCCTGATATCCGACCATCATTGTGCCGGTCTTGTGATATATATCACGCGGGGTATCATTAGAATGCAAACGACGCAAGATCAAGTGCGATAGGTAGACTGATTGATTGCGGTTCAGGTGAACAACAGATTTGACTGTTTTTATCTTTGACATACAGATCTCAGCCGTGCGCGCCTTGCACGCGCCGAGGAGAACAGGCCAAGTGTCAGTGGCATGTCGTGGAGCCCATGTGAGTTTGAGTTTGTTGCTCCTTCGTCCCGGCCCTCATTACCTCATACCTGCTCTGTCTCAGTGAAAAGTATGTAACCAGAGCCGAATATGACGACCTCAAAGCGCGTTTCGACCAGCTCTCGGCGCTAGTCCATCGTCTCGTGGGCCAGCTCCAAATGCCTGCTACCGCATTAGGGACGTCCTCCGAGGCTGTGTCGACATACGGCGTCGGAGTGTCATACCATCACCCTTTGATGCCGCCACCACAGAACTATCCCCAACCACATTCTGCAGAATCGTCTGCCGCTCAGGTACAACAATCCCATCGGTACAGCAAAGGGGAGGAGGTGACGCGTCCATCTGGCAGCAGCCATGGAGTTGGTTCATCCCCGGCGGTAGCGGCAGCTGTCAGTCCGTCGTTATCCAGCAGTACACGACCACCGTTGAACAAGTCTCCGACAAGCACGGCAGCGATACCTAAGAGCTCTCCGCTATCACTAGCAGCTATTACGTCTCCATTCACACCTCCAGACCATGCGGCGCAGTCAAAAAACTGGCACGCGCAGACGTTCATACTGGGCGAGCGTCTGCGCCCCGGATCTCAGGTTCTCGGAGACCCAGTGACTCGTATCCCGCACCGTCGTCGTCGACAAACCCGGAGGAGCAGTATCATGATAGGGATTCGCCCTTTCATACCCAAGCGTCTTCCTCTCGCAAGCGTAGATTCAGTGATCTAACTGGATCTGCTGCGTACGACCCAGACAGGGAGAGGTGAAGAGAATTTTTCCGACTGTATCATATGTCTTGTGCACATGGCCTCTCTGCGATGGCCTTGGGGCATAATTGTGTTCCTTCTGTGTTTCTGTAGCTTCCATCGCGCTATTTTCAGCTTCAAAATTATATTGTGCATTTCGATTTCATGCATATCCTAGCCTTCGTTTATCGACTTGCACCACACTAATCATCCGATGTTTTACCTGTGAGTTCTTCGCCCTTTCTCGCGTTGCCAATACTCATAACTCGGGGTAAATATCCAGGCATAATTGCGACACTCTTTGTCGGACATTATACCCCTCCCCCCCTCTATTCGCTCTTTACGGACAATCGTTGCTATATCTCCGTGCTACATAATGTGATTAATGTCGCTACTCCCATACCAACTTGCCGTGTTCGTCCACGACGGGTCTCATACCGCCGCTCGTCTTGCCCTTTTTGCTTGACTGTGACTGTTCGATTATGCGGATACGTTCCAGCTCGCGTCTGTGTTTGGCCAGTGTGGCTAGACGCTCGGCCTCGGCGGCTGCTTTGGCGGCTTTCTGGGCTTCGCGCTTATTCAAATTTTGCCGCTGTTTTTTGGTCAGAGTTTCGGGGGCCTTTTCAGCAATAGGGAGCTCGCGTTTTGGGCCTTGATGGATCATGATATGAGACATGAGATATGTGTTTCCACACAGAGAGACAGGAAAGAAACCCACGTGGACGTTTGCTCTTGACAACACCCCATCCGTCGTCCTCTCCGTCGGTATCATGTTCTCCACGATCAACAACTTGAACATCTTCGTAGTCTCCCCATGAGAAGCCAGGTGCTGGCTTTTCGTCCGGCAACGGCTGGATGCGCATCACGCGGGACAGTGTCGGGTGTTCTGGCAACATGCTAGAAAAGAATCAGCACCACGCGAGAAGAGCGATAAAATAGGATACGCAACTCGTCTACTTCGGTTTGCGGAGGTTTCGGGACCAGTTTCTCGGCAAGCGTTGTCCGCTTGTCTGGGGATGTTCCGTCGACGGGCGAAGAATCCCCGGTGACAGAAGGCGTTATCCCCGCATCACTTGTAGTGAGATCTACTGAGCTCGGCTGGTCCTCACGTCCTCCTTTGCGTCGGGGTTCGACTCGAGTCCAAGAGGCATCGGTGTCAATTGACGTTGTCGACCGTCGCTGTGGCCACGAACGCGATGTTGGAATCGATGCAGGTGAGTTTGCAGAGGGAGGTAGAGAGGGGGCAGGGTCGGCGTTGGACTGCTTCGTCTTCTTCTTTGTCTTCTTAGTTTTGGAATTTGAAGATGGTGGAGAAGCATCTGCATCAAATTGGCCGGGTATAGTGGTTGGAGGCCTGACTAGATGGGACGTTGATGGTGACGGAGGCGAGGGAAGAACATTGTCTTCTGGTGCCTTTTTCTTTTTCTTCTTAGTCTTTCTGCCAGAACTAGTCTCCGTGCTCCCCGTGCTCCCCGTGCTGCG
Source organism: Podaxis sp. C-F-92630 (assembly GCA_018524945.1). Taxonomy (NCBI): domain Eukaryota; kingdom Fungi; phylum Basidiomycota; class Agaricomycetes; order Agaricales; family Agaricaceae; genus Podaxis; species Podaxis sp. C-F-92630. Next base: position 24,465 of record JAEUWS010000852.1, read on the forward strand.
AGGGGCGTCCCTAGAGGTGGCCGTGTATTGGTGGTATCCGACGACAAGCACGCCTGCGAGGACAACTGCGGTGAGGACAGTTTCTGTGGATGGATACGAGTGCGCCAGGCCCATGGGTATAGAAATAGGAATAGGAGAGATCAATGTTTCTGCCCAATTCATGACGTGGTCGTTGTTGTCACACGGGCCAAACACGTACACACCCACACACAACGCGTATACTTATGTTATTATGAAGGAAAAAAACAGAAACACAGCTACTCTTAAGTAACTATAATCTACTCATCGTCTTGAGCCAGCTCAGACAGCGTCCGAGAGAATCGCAGGTCGTCAGACGGCAGCTTGTCATTGTCTCCTCCAAAATGCAACGTTCCACCAGCAGCATCACTTTTTTCCAACAATGCATCCCACCGGTCTGCCTTTTCTTGTTCCGTTAAGGCTTGCCGTTTTTCCGCGTTCATTTCACGGAACGTCATCTTGGGCATGTTCCGGTTTGGCTGCCCCATCACAGGCGGATAAAGGGGTTCATCATCGAACGAGTTGGTACGCGAGCGAATGGTTTTCGGTCGTTGGAGGCTGCGAGGAGGTCGTGGGGGTGGAGAGGTGGGGGAAGGGGTACTAGGGGAGGTTGGACTGTTCTTTGAGCGATCAGAGAAACGTCGGGGAGGGAATGCATTGATAGCGTCAGCAGTAGAGAATAAGGGTATAGGTGGAGAGTCGGATCTCTCCACGTCGATGGGAGGCTCGTACGACTCATCCTGGGTGCCAACGTGTATGTCCTGAGGCGGCCGTCTAACCTCCAAAGACTTGGGTTTTTGGGAGCCTAAATCACCTGTGCTGGCGTATCTTGTCAAGTTCGGCAGGGGATTCGGCATGGGTGGGATATAGTCTAATGAAGATGCCGAAGATCGTGCGGAATGGGTTCTATTCCAGAACCGGGACGAAGGAACGTCAGAGGTAGAGGAACGCGTTACTGTGCTGGGACGTGCAGACGGAGTTGAAGGACCGCTTGACTTGGCAGAATGGGGGCGTTTTCGAGTTCCTGGCGAGGGGGTATCTTGTCCCCGATTGTGACGCGAGTACACAGGCGTGTAAATGTCATTCGCTGGAGACGCATAGTGCTTGGGTAGTGCCGGTAATGGCGGGGGGTCATTCGTTTTGATATCATCCCCGCTTCGCTCCCTCGACTTGGATCTTCCGAACAACCGCCAAAACTTGGGAAACACGCCGCTAGATTTCTCCTTGTCCGGTATGTCCGTTTCGCTTTGCGCGTGTTTCTTCGACGAGTAGAGATAAGGCAAACATCGATCTTCAGAGTCCTTCTTTTCTGGGCTATCCTTCGAGAAGCTAGGTCGTGCTCGCCCAGCCTGCCATGTAGGTCTCCCTCTCGTAGTGTCGGAATCCTCATGATCTCCAGCAGGACGTTCCCTCTTGAACTTTCCAGATAACTTTCTGCTCAACGATCGCCTTAATGATTCCTTCTCTTTCTCTCCATCATCTGCCGCTACTCCAGCAGTAATCGTCGTCCTAACTCCCCACATCGACTGATCGAGTCCCGTATAGTTTGCTCCAAACGAGTCGCGCGGTCCACCAACACCGAAAACTTGGTCACTCCGTGCTCCAACGACAGTATAGTAAGGGGTGTGTGAGGCGTGGCTTTGCTGGGACCGGTGTCGAGTCTTCTTGAGACGATTCCGAGGGCGCGAATCAATGTTCAATGCCCCAGGAGGTGGAGAAGCGAGTGGTGACGAGGTGGGGGAAGGATGAGGGGAAAAACGCGTCTCGGAAGGATGGGGTGACTGGACTAGGGAGGAACGTACGGTGACTTCTTTATTGACTGAGATACTATCCATGTCTAGGCGAGGTTCCCGAACCCCTTCAGCAGTTTCCTTCGTTTCCCCGCCAGAAGCAGACATCTTCTCACCTACGTCGACACTTCCTGCTTTGACCTCAGCGTAACTTAGCCCGCTCCTGCTCGACCTCTGGCTGCCCGGGGAACGTTCGGGATTCCTGTCAGTACCTGACGTTGGTTTTGGAGGCCGACGGTCAACATTATCAGAATTGCCGACATTGGGCGGTAGATGTTGGGATGGTGGACAAGGAGGCTGAGTCAGCGTAGACATTGTGATATCTTTCGTAAGTTGTTCGCGTTTGTAGGCATCAGCGACGGTGCCAGCTGGAGAAAGGATCCTATCACGAGAATGTCCACACTGAGAGTTTGCTGTCAAATTTAGATCAGTGGACGTGTACCTATCAACACCACATTCACGAAACCACTTACATGAACCCGACGAAATCGTCGACAGGCTGCCCCTCAGAACCTGATGTGACCGACCAGGGGCAAGGGAGGATGTAGCGGGAGGCACAATACTCAAGGGAGAAGAGTACTTGGAGACCCGTGATGGCACGGAAAGGCTGGTGGGAATAGAGCTCGTCGCAACGTCCCGAGTGGTGTCCGTGTGGTCACCGCTGTCAACTACTTGATCGTTCTGCTGTTGAGAAGCGGAAATATGGTCGACGTGAGAATGTTGTGGACTTGATAGGGGATGGTCTGTAGGCATTTGATTGGTGGGTACTGGGAACGTTGCGGAGATGGATACCATACCTCGATCAGTTCTGTCACCAAATATCACTGGTGACGGAGAGCCGGAAGTATCGGATGGGAGAAGTTGTGGAGACGGTGATGGCTTTGGTACTGGGGATATCGAACGGATTGTGGAGCTGCGCGCCGAAGGGAGGCCAGTGCTCTTAAGGAGGGAAGATGTTGAAAGGCTACGGGAGAGACGAGGTCCTTTAGGAGAGACAGGATCAGGGGAGCCAGGAGGCTTTGGAGAGGTGCTTGGGCGACGTCTGAGTAGATTTCGAGGGCGTGGCTCGGCAGCCTTTCCTTTACCCTTCTCAGAACTCGGTTCCTTATCCAAACCTTCGTTCCAATCTGGCCACAATCCCGAGTTATCGATATTCTCTTGGATCCTAACAGTTTGTTCCCTCTTCTCTGATTCGTATTGGTTCCCTCCGCTGTCGACCGCACGTCGATAATGATAACCAGCCGTATTCCTATCGCGGAGGCTGAATTTCAACACCTCTGAGGGTCGACCTCGAAGCGTGCGAATTGCACCGAATTCAATGACAGAGACATCAGAGTTACGGCACGAGGAAGGGTATTGGACAGAGTCTGCAGCCGAGGCAGAACGCTTATGACTCCTGAAGGAGGGTTGGGAATGCTTTTCGGGTTCGCTTCCGCTATGAAAGGTCGATGGTTTGGCGGGCTTTGCGAGGAGTTGTTTTAAAGGAAAGGCAAATTGGTTGGGTTCGGAAGGAATGGCTGGAGTCGACGACGCAGAGCTTGATGGTAGATTCAAATCTGATGCAGTTGCGAAGGATGCGACATCGGGGCTGTGTTCAGCGGAGATCTTTGATGATAGGTGCCGATCCATTGACACTCGGGAAAACGTAGTTGGCGCAGAATGCGGGGTATTAGGGCTTGGAGGGACAGTAGATGAGGAAGGAAAATTAGAAGCCTGGGGAGGAGAGCGTTGAGTAGCATGTCGAAGTAGTATTGAAGGAATAATAGGGGTGGGTGGAGAAGGAGAAGACAATGAAGGACGAGTTTGAGAAACAGAAATGGAGCGAGTAGGGGTATTAGGCTGGCGAGTATGCTGAGATAAGGATACAGAAACTGAAGAATTGCAAGGGAGTGACGGCGATAAGTTGGGCAAGACAAGGAGCGCTGTACCCTCAGCAGGCTGGCCAGCAGGCAAGGGGGACGACCTGGAAACAAATCCGGGCAGGGGAAGTGGGGAAGATGGTGGAGAGAGCATATGGCTGTGAGATTGCATTGAAGAGGGACCAGACTTCGCTGGTCGACGTCGTGAAGGGGGTGAAAGAGAAGTGTCTGGCTGTGAAGAGCCGTCTGCCGGGAAAGCAACAGGGGTGGATGCTGTGGGCGGGACCAGCTTTCGAGTTGGTTTTGGCTTGGGAAACAAAGATTTCGTGGATAGCAGCTGTTGCGACTTTTGTAGAGATGCGAGAGCTGCAGACTCAATTTCGGCTGCATCGGGACCCGGACTCGGGACCGGGGAAGAATGAGTGGTACGGGATCTGGGCATTATCTCTGAAGAAAGATACGGAAAGAGAGAGACCTAGCAATATAGTGTTAAAAAGAGTAAAAGGGTAGAATGTGGACGTACATTGAAGAGCAAAGATTCGTCGTCCAACGACTTCTCCACCTACGTGCGTCTGGAGTATCTCCAAATAGACCAGCGCTGCGTGGGGACCTAAGGAGTGTAGTTCGAAAAGAGTGGAAGTGCAGATGCTCTGCGTACGTCGCCCGGCGCCGTGTCGTCGTCGTTGTCGTCGAGGTCAGTTCGTAGTCGCTGTGCTTGCTGTCGAGCTCATCGCCGTCATTTTTGCCGAAATTTCCTATATATTACATAATATGTTCTTCCACGTTTCCGTCGCCTTGACATCCTGTTTCCCTCCTATACTTAGTGCCTGCCCCGGAATATCTTTTGCAAACTTTCACTTTTGCATCTGCAGATATTCGCCACGTTATGGCGCTTCACTGGCGTTTTGCGATCGAGGCATATGGACCTGTGTTCATTTCAGTCATTAAGTTCATTTCGGCCGTTGTTAAGGAGCACTTTCACCACCTTTCACCTCTCGCTGTATCTTGCTCATCCAAGTCCTTGAGCGTCATGCAGTCGCATTATATCTGAACGCTCGTTCAGTCTACCCATGTACCTCCAACCACTGGAACTTGACGTCATTCAGCCTCTGTTATCAGTTCACGACACGGACAGTATCTGGCTTATCTCGCTTTTTTTCCAGGTCTTTTCCTCCGAAAGCGGGATGAGATCCGGGGAGGTTTAAAAGGCTACGAGACCCTCTTCTACTTCTTCCACCCATACTAACGTCTTCCTAGCTCCTTGGCAAGCCTCCGGCTCTTCTCCCCCGGCGACCCCGAGCCAGTCCGCACGTAGGCTGGAAATGGTGCAAAAAATCCTTCAACAAATAGAGCGTTCGCCACCGCCTCTGGCCATCAACACTCATTCCGACTCTCTCAAGGCTCAGCACTCTCAATGTCGGATCGCCGTCCTACAAAAGATACTGCAGGACACGCCCAGTAAGTCATACACACAGTGTTCCCCCCCCCTCCCCTCTCTCTCTCTCTCGTGTAAAGTATTGCTCACCGCCCGCACCTCGCTGTTCTCATACAGCTTTCATCCCTCCCGAATTTGAAGCTAGGCTGGGACTTTTGGAAGAGGGTTTGGCAAAGATGCAGGCTATGTACCGGGCTGGTGAGAGTCATGTTATATGACTTGCTCATGTCTTCGTCTTTTACCCCTATCTTTATTTTCATCAGGTGCAGGTCCAGTGGTTTCTCGGCCTGTCCTCGGCGATGACCACCCGATAGAGAATCGCTTCGCT
>JAEUWS010000853.1:0-29746 GCA_018524945.1 Podaxis sp. C-F-92630
GAATATAGTTATACTCACAAAGAAATTGTTGCATTAGCTCTTTGAAATCTCTCTCCAACATGTCAGATAGTGAGCCCTGTAACACAAGTATACAGGAAAGTTGCAAGTTGTTCTTCAAGTGTTACTGATCTTGAGTCTTTATAGCTAATATCCTGTAAATCATTGATAAGTTGGTGAAAAACATGCTTGTGCACTCCAAGCTCTGTCCAGATTCTGTCAGGATGCCCATCAAGTAGTTCCTTCACCCATACATGACCAGAAAGTGCTGATGTATGGTATGACTCCTTTAGATAATATTTGCATAAGTGTCTAATGATTTGGGGGATGATAGTTGTTGTAAGGGTAATAAGGACATTGTAGAGAATAAATACAATTGGGTCACCTCGAGCACTCAGGTCACTCAAAACAGAAGGTGATGATAGCATCACCCAACGTTGATGCATCAAATGAATTCAAAGTCCGATTGATGTGCCAAATAGCAAGTGATTGTGTTGACACTTGATTTGCACTAGTGTTCGCTTGCTGAACAGGGTCTAAGTTAGTAAGTATCATCACTCTCACACTCGTGGCGGCATCTCGCGCAAAGGGGTCACCGCGAATTTTGGTTCTGTTATCCGACTTTTTGTGTTATCCGACTTTTTAGTTGTGTGATATAACAAAGGGGGTTGGAACTCGAGGATGTCAAACATCGTCTAAATTCGTCTAAGTATCTCCACTTCTTCCTTCCTACTTCTGAGACCATTTGAAAACTAGCAAAGTAACAATGTCCAAGATATACGCGCATACATTTGATACCCCGACTTAAAAGGGGAAGGTTACGCTCAATACTGGGTATGGCTCTTCCGCTCCTTTGGTTTTGGGTTCGGTGGTGACAATGGTTGGTTGGTCCTAGGTTATACATCAACGGGAAGTGGGTTGATGCCGTCGAAGGAGGAGCGATCGAGTACGTTTGTGAAGTCTCTTACTCCCTGATATGCGGTGTTGAAGCTGAGTTTTTGTATGGGATAGTGTTATCGACCCCAGTGAGTTTGTTTCGCATGTATTTCAGTGCAGAGTAAGGGCGTTAAATGTGCATCCAGCGAACGAAAAGGTCATTACGCCCGTTGCCGGTGGCACTGAACAGGATCGCAGTTGAGGCCGCTAGGAAAGTGTGTTCACATCCCCTTCTCCTTCACCGACATTCTCCATACATCTAATATGATTAACAGGCATTCAAAGCTGTATGGGGTCTCAAAACTCCTGGCTCGGAACGTGGAAGGCTGTTGTACAAACTCGCAGATTTGATGGAGAAACATGGAGATGAGCTTGTAGCCTTGGGGTGCTTGAACATCGGTGCGTATTCATTTACCTTCTTGGATGAGGAATAGAAACTGACGGTGGGGACTCTAGGGAAGACGTACAATACCGCGCAGACGTTTGACTTGCGGGATGCGATTTATACGATTAGGTATTATGCGGGGTGGGCGGATAAGGTCCATGAAAAGACGATTGAGACAACGGAGAATAAGATGGCGTACATGAGGCATGAGCCGTATGGTGTTGTCGTATGTCTCTCTACATATTATCTCCCCCTTTGCGCTCACGTCGTCTCGTAGGGTTGTATTATCCCGTGGAACTTCCCTCTGGTGCGTATAATTTCAAGTACTGAGAGTCTGATAGATGTTGATGGGGGATGGGGGTGTAACTCATGGCCTCCTGGAAACTGGACTCGGCACTTGCCAAGGGCAATACAGTTGTATTGAAACCCTCGGAATTGACTCCGCTCTCTGCACTCAAGCTCGCAGAATTGGTCCACGGAGTTAGGTTCCCTCCTGATGGTTAACATCGTAAACGGATACGGTGCGTTGTTATTCTGACGTTACAAAACCCACTTCACTCACATGGCTTCATCGCGTACCGCCTTGACAGGAAACACCGTCGGCCAAGCTATAGCCCAACACCCCCACATCACCAAAGTCGCTTTCACGGGTAGTACACTGACTGGACGCAAGATTCTCCAAGCGTCCTCGGAGACGAATTTGAAGGTTGTTACTCTTGAGCTCGGAGGGAAGAGTCTGACTATCGTGTTTGACGATGCGGATTTGGAACAGACGTTGAAATGGACATCTGTCGGAATCTTGTTCGTCCTTCTCTTCTCGTATTGTATGACAACACTAACAACCTGTACACCATATAGCGCCAACATAGATCAAAATCCTGCGTTGCTGCTTCCCGTATTTTCGTTTAAGAAGGCATCTATGACCGATTCATTCAAAGCTTCACCAAACTCGTGCAAGAACTCACGGAAGACACTAGCTCGCCTTTCGACCCCAAGACTCAACATGACCCACAAATTTCCAAGACGCAGTTCGACCGCGTAATGGGATTTATCAACTCAGAGAAACAAGAAGGCGCAAAAATCGCGGTTGGCGGAGAGAGGCATGGGAGTGAAGGGTTCTTTATCAAGCCCACGGTGTTTACGGATGTGAACAACAAGATGTCGATTATGCAGGATGAGATCTTTGGCCCGGTTTGTTCTGTTATCAAATTCAAGATCGAGGAAGGTGAGTGCGGTTTTGTTAGTTGTGTTGGCTTTGGGGTGCTGAGTATGGTGAATTGTATACAGAGGTGCTTGAATGGCGAATGATGTGGCGTATGGGCTTGGAGGGAACATCTTCACGGCTGGCAGTGTTTGGGTATGTTATCATACTACGTGCTGTGTTAAGTGCTGGGATATGGACAGCTGACTTGGGAATATAGGTCAACTGTGCAGAGGCATCGGAGATGAACGTTCCATTTGGCGGATACAAGCAATCTGGCATTGGAAGGGAATTGGGACAGTATGCTCTCGATACGTGAGTCGCTTCTTTGTGCACGTCTAATGTAGAAGTCCTGACTACGGTCTCGTAGGTACACGCAAGTGAAAGGCGTACATATCAATATTGGTCAGAAGCTGTAAAAGGGACCTGCACCTCTGTTCCGTATTGTAGATCGTGCACCTAGGGTTGCGGATGAACTAGACTGCTCTTAGAATTTTCAATTTCGATAACTTGCGGTTTCTGCACACCATGCTCTGTGATGTTTGTCTCGACTTCGCACGCTCATCAACTCGACGGCCTCCAAAGCCAAGAAAAGGCACGGCTTCGAAGTTGGCGAAAGATGATTACGGGGAGTGGGACGAAGAGGTCGATTACGCGTGCGGGGGAATTTGGCGTTTACGCAGAGTTGGAAAGCACATGCTTGGATGACGAATGTGTGTCTTTTTGCTTCGCATATTGGTGTTGCTAGGATATTCCCGGAGAATGCTGTTGTGATGAAGGAGAGGCCGACGACACGGGTTGATAATATGAAATTTTGCAGAATTAAACCATATGCATTGTGTATTCCAAGATAAATTAAACAAATTAACTCCTTCTCTTCGTGATCATCAATACATTGTTTCATCACCTTCGACACTATCCTACCTATCTACATTCCCTCCTGAAATAGCGACTCTATGAGTGGTCAAGATCCAACCGATCATTCCCACCCTTTCCCCAAAAATACAAATACCAGAACAGTCCACGAGAACACGAGAACACAAGAACCGCGATACCAAAAATACCCACACCCACAAGACACACTCATACGTCACGTAGGCCCCCTATTTCGTACTCAATAAACCCAAGAGAAGGACTGAAGAAGCAATGAGCGTCACACCGTTCTCATCAGAATGTCTTCATCTCCAAGTGGGATGACAAAGCCTAAGGCATAAGCCGCTCTATGACTACCGGGGTGTGGGATACTGCGCTATGTGACGCAGAGGGAACTCTTGAATTATCCGGCCTTTTGGTTGTGCGGGTTGCCGTGGGGAGGGTATATTATGCCAGAGTTGGAGACGTGAAAGTGGTTGTCTGAGTATCTCCACCTCTTCCCTCCTACCACTAAGACCATTTGAAAGACAGTGAAGTAACGATGCCGAAGACGTACACGCATACATTTGATACCCCGGCTTACAAGGGGAAAATTACGCTCAACACTGGGTATGCTCTCCCGCTTCTTTGGTTTTGGGTTTCGGTGGTGATAATGGTTGATCGTAGGTTGTTCATCAACGGGAAGTGGGTTGATCCCGTTGAAGGAGGAATGATTGAGTACGTTTGTAAGCTCTTTTACTCACTGACATGCAGTGCTGAGACCTATTATTTGTCTGGGGTAGCGTTGTCGACCCCAGTGAGTTCCTGAAATATTTCCTGGTATAGAATGGCAGGTGTTGATTATACTTATAGCAAATGGGAAGGTTATCACAGCCGTTGCCGGTGGGACGGAGCAGGATATCAATATCGCGGTTGAAGCCGCTAGGAATGTGTGTTCACATCCCACCCCCTTCACCTATCTTTTCTATATATCTAATCCGATAACAGGCATACAAGAATTCATGGGGTCTCAAAGCTCCTGGCTCGGAACGTGGAAGGTTGATGTACAAACTCGCGGATTTGTTGGAAAAACACAGAGATGAACTGGGCGCGTTGGAGGCTTTGAACGTTGGTGCGTAGTATGAAACTAATTCGTGCTTGGACGAGGAATAAGGATTGATGATGGCGAGCGTAGGAAAGACTTACGCTTCGGCGCAGGCCTTTGATTTACAAGGCATAATTTATACGTTTAGGTATTATGCAGGGTGGGCGGATAAGATACATGGAAAGACGATTGAGACGACGGAGAATAAGATGGCGTATACGAGGCATGAGCCGTATGGCGTTGTCGTATGTCTCCCACATATTCTCTAGCTCTTTGTGCTCACGCCGTCTTGTAGGGCTGTATCATCCCGTGGAACTTCCCTCTGGTGCGTACTTGTTCAGTCGTTGCTGTTCGGATAGGTGTTAATTTGGGTAATTTGGGATGGGGTGCAGCTCATGGCGTCCTGGAAATTGGGCCCAGCACTTGCCACGGGCAATACGGTTGTATTGAAACCCTCGGAGTTGACTCCGCTCTCTGCGCTCAGGTTCGCAGAATTGGTACATGAAGCTGGGTTCCCTCCTGGTGTGGTTAACATTGTAAACGGATACGGTGTGTTGTTACCTCAACTTTACAAAACACACTTTGCTCACCATAACTTTGTCGCATGTCACCTTGACAGGAAGCACCGCGGGTCAAGCTATAGCCCAACACCCTCATATCAACAAAGTCGCTTTCACAGGTAGTACCCTGACGGGACGCAAGGTCCTCAAAGCATCTTCGGAGACGAATTTGAAGGTTGTTACTCTTGAGCTTGGAGGGAAGAGTCCGACTATCGTATTTGATGATGCGGATCTGGACCAAACATTGAAATGGGCGTCTGTCGGAATCTTGTCCGTCCTTCTCTTCTTATACTGTATCACAACACTAACAGCCTGTACATCATGTAGCACAAACATGGGTCAATCTTGTGTTGCTGCTTCCCGTATTTTCGTCCAAGAGGGCATATATGACAGATTCCTTCAAAACTTCACTAAACTCGCGCAACAGCTCACAGAAAACACTGGCTCGCCTTTCGATCCAAAGACACAACACGGCCCGCAAGTTTCCAAAACGCAGTTTGACCGTGTGATGGGATTCATCAACTCAGGGAAGCAAGAGGGTGCAAAAGTGGCGATTGGTGGGGAGAGACATGGAAGTGAAGGGTACTTCATCAAGCCCACGGTGTTTACGGATGTGAACACCAGGATGTCGATTATGCAAGATGAAATCTTTGGTCCGGTTTGTTCGGTTATCAAGTTTAAGACTGAGGAAGGTAAGCATGATCTCGCTAGTTGCCGTTGGTCTTAGGGTGCTGAGCGTGGTGAACTCTGCAGAGGTGCTTGATATGGCGAATGATGTGGCATATGGACTTGGGGCAAACGTCTTTACAGAGAACTCGAGTCGCGCGATTAGGCTCGCGCATGCCTTGGAAGCTGGCAGTGTTTGGGTGTGTGATCATATTGCGTGCTATGTTAAATGCCGGAATGTAGTGAGCTGACTTTGGAATGTAGGTCAACTGTGCACAGGCAACGGAGATGAATGTTCCATTTGGTGGATACAAGCAATCTGGCATCGGGAGGGAACTGGGGCAGTATGCTCTCGATACGTGAGTTGTCTCTTTATATATGCCTAATGTCAAGTTCCCACTATGTTCTCATAGGTACACGCAAGTCAAGGCTGTACATATCAATGTTGGTCAGAAGCTGTAAAGGAATTTGCATCTTTGTTTCGTATTGTGCACTGTGTATAGTAGCGGATGAACTTGAATGTTCCTATGTTTTTCAATTTCGATAACTTGCGGTTCTTCCACACCACGCACTGTAATGTTTGTCTCGACTTATGCACGTTCATCAACTCGACGGCCTTCAATGCCAGAAAGGTGTGACTTCGGCATATCAGTAGTATCAGTACGTCAGAGCTGGGGCGCCAAAGACATCGATGTAGCTGAACAAGCCACAAAATATTTCGTACCCGAAGCTTGTATGTGATTAATCAAATAATATAGGTGGCATACAACACAGCCTGAGGTCCGAGGATACCAGAAGCTGAACGCGCAGAGTCGATTGGAAAGCTCTTAAAGGCGACTTGATCAAGCCAGCGATCCTTGTAGATACGAAATCGACCATGAAATCATCCAGGGGGGAGTTTTGGGCTGGTCTGATTGATGCTCGAACTCACGGCCGAGGACGGTGAGCGTCGTCTGGAGCACTTCCTATTGATACGTCATACTTATGACTGTTTCTCAAGTCAGATGTGATCGACGAGGCGAGCGGTACGACATACGGCCTGCGCTAATGTTCTCATTGAGAACTCAGAAGTGCGATACGAACGGCAAACACATTGGAAGCAGGGTGTGTCTACCTAAGTCATCGATGCGATTACAAGCCGAGGAAAAACCAACGCCCCTCGAATAGGTCAACCATCTGCAGTCAACGGAGATCACGGTGTATATGGGCAATCCACCCTGGGGAGGGCAAAGGTGATCGCCGGAGACGTTGAAAAGGCGAGTTCGGAGCTGGATGTGAAAAGGGTCCAGCGTCCGTCTGATGTCGGGAGCTGTTAGAGATTGTGCGAGATCGAGGGGATAGAGTGAAGAGGGCGAGTAGAGAGCTGAGAAAATCGGGGTAAGCAAAAGTTATATTCGTCGTACCTACGACGTGATTTATATAATACAGTTTGAGGAAATTTCGCTCAGTAAAAAATGTGCTAGCAAGGCAAAATGGTCAAACTTGAAAGAAATAGAAAGGAAAGGAAAAGTACAGATCCTGTTTACGATGACGTTCCGTTCCTAAGTAGTACCCAACTACAGGAAGAACGACTGTGAGTTTTGAATATGAAATATAAGGCATATAAGGCCAGAATGGTAGTCGGAGGTCGGATGCCTCTGGATGGTATAGCGCGTATGGTAAGTTGATTCCGTCGCGGAAGGAACCAGGCTCCCTAACCTCCGTTAGAGGTACAAGATTAGCGAGCACAGTCGAATCCAATGACTGCTAGGCTTCTTAACCGAAGTACGAGAAGCAGAAACACAAAGCAAGAGGGGGGGATCAGGGGCTCGGTCAAAACGAAGTCGGGAGGTGTTAAACTACTAATGAAGAGGGTAGAGGTAAATTCGTAGTTAGATATCGGACGATGAGATAGGGTCGAAATACGGGGAGGTACGATTTCACTACTCTTAGTATATGAGATGCTCTTCTTTATCATATACAAATAAAAGTACATATTTTTACGAATATTTCAAAGCGAGTGACCATAAGAAAGAGAGAGCGGAAGGTAACTAAGCTAAAACAAGTCAAGAATTGTAAATGAACAATAAGGCGGCGGAACTGGGACGAGTCGCGTAGGAAAGCTCAGCGGATAGGTAGTTTACAATACCAAAACAGCGAGGAGGAGGAGAGCGAAACGGAGAAGGCATAGGCTGAAAGATCGGCGGAAAATGTAAGATAAAACTACAGAGGTGCCACTATAAATAGAACAATAAGTAGTCTACAATCATGGGACAGATGACGACGGAGAGAATGTGGAAAATGAATACATAGATACGACGACGAAAGACAGAGGAAAGTTGATATATAATTATCCAAAGGTGGCAATGGGCGGCTCGACGACGGAGGGCACGTTCCGCGTTTAGGATTAGTGAGAGAGTGACGTGAGGTTGCCGTTTTCACGAGCAACCGATCGTCGATCTCTACACCACCTTCGGAAGGTGGAAGGAAATGTCGTGCGGAATCTTGAAGACATCATCAGAGACCTTTTGCAACACGGGCGCCACCGTTTTGAGCGGGAAAGCCATTCAACTTCGAGTCTCCTTGGGTCGACTCCACCGTGGGGCTCGACTTCATGATCGTATCATCTAGCCCCGAACGCGGCCGAGCATCCCCACTCGTTGCAGATCATAGACGACCCTGCAAATCGCTATTCTCCTCACCACGCCCTCTGATTCCCATAACGTAAGCCTGGGTTTCGTCTGATGCTCAAAGACGTAATTGAGGTGCAACTGTTTCTAGACACACGCAAGTGAAAGCGGTTCATGTCAAGTGTGGAGAAATTTTTCGAACGAAGAACGAGGTATTGTGCCACTTACTTGCACGCACGATGATGGTTCCCCTATCCGCCTCCTCGTACCCAACGGGTCGGTCCATTACTTGGCCCATACCAGCCCATACCAGCTTGTGTTTAATTTAGTTTACATTGATGTAAATGGATCGAATGGACCATTTCGGCATCTCCAAGAGGGCAGAGTCATCGGCGGGAAAGTCAATGTTTGTCCTCGAGGTATTTCTCTGTACTGGTGCTGACTATGATCTCTCCTTCCGCTCTACAGATCCAATGGGACACGTTAGGCTGAGATTGAGATGGAGAAAGTTATGATTTAACGCACGCGCTGAAATGAAATGGGGACCGCTATTATCGCAACTTTGCAAGTTACGATCAAGGTTATACCGACGAAAGGGTATACTTTCCTGGAGCGGTGGAGATGAATAGCGTTTCATTTCACCAAAGTTCCCCTAGTCGACCCATCTGGCGGACGAAATTGCGAAGGTGGGCGCTCTGCCTACTCGGTCGGAGAATTTGTCAAGCTAGCTGTAAAATTAGAAGTAATGTATCTGGTATGTAACATTATAATTGTAAGACCTACGTGTATATATTGCATTGAGGTGTACAGTGGACCAATCCTTGTCTCTGTTCCTTCCCTCGAGTGTTACAGAATCATGGCAGCAACTTATACTCACAAGTTCAATACCCCAGTTTACAAGGGCAATGTCACAGTCAACACAGGGTAAAGTATTTTCTGTATTTTCAAAGGATGCATCGGTTCTCATAAGACATTCATAGCTTGCTCATCAACGGGAAATGGGTCAATCCCATTGAAGGAGGTGATATGATTGAGTAAGTCGCTACCTTGCCTCTCAGTGGTCATTTTGATGCTATATAACCATAGTGTTGTTGACCCAAGTAAGCATATCACCTGTTACGCAGAATGGTCCAACCAACGATCCTTGTGTGGACTACAGCGAGCGGAAAGGTTATCACTACTGTAGCAGGCGGAGGTGCCAAGGACATCGATGCCGCTGTACAAGCTGCTAGAAAGGTTTACGCTGGACTCTCCTGACGAAGCTAGTCCGCTGACACAGGGATATGCAGGCATATAAGGCAGCATGGGGTCTGAAGGTACCAGGAGCTGAACGCGGAAGGTTGCTTGGCAAGCTCGCGGATTTGGTGGAGAAGCATCAAGACGAATTGGGTGCCCTCGAAGCCTTGAATGTCGGTGCGTGCACAGTGCCATGTAAGCGGAATGACAATAGTAATGGATAACGGGTGCACCAGGAAAACACTTCCATATTGCTCGGAATGTTGATGTCGCGATATCAATAACCATCATTAGGTATTTCGCTGGATGGGCAGACAAAATCCAGGGAAAGACCATTGAGGTAGGTGCTACTATCGATGCCCATGTGCGTGCGCGGGTCTAATATGCATTGGTTAGACGAATGAAAAGAAGTTGGCATATACAAGGCATGAACCTTGGGGAGTTGTGGTGCGTTTTGGGTAGTTTTCTGTTGCGAATCGTTGTTGACTTCAGTTCTCAAGGGAGCAATTGTTCCATGGAACTTCCCACTTGTACGTCGCTTCACGAGTTTGGGGCTCATTACAGTGCTCATTAATTGCGCAGATAATGGCGATCGCGAAACTAGGGCCAGCTCTGGCCACAGGGAATGTCGTGGTGCTTAAGGTACCCGCTTTCAAGACCCTTTCGTGACCATGAACTAAATGAGCGTAGCCATCAGAAGTCACACCTCTTACCACTCTCTACCTTGCCAACCTACTCAACGAAGCCGGATTCCCTCCGGGTGTTGTTAACATCGTCACTGAATATGGTATGTACCTCTCTGGAGGCAAACCGCTACGTGGTCTGACCTTTGTGCAACCTAGGAAGCACCGCAGGCTCCGCCATCTCTTCCCACCCCTCGATTGAGAAAGTCACTTTTACGGGCAGCACTCTCGTTGGACGAAAGGTTCTTAAAGCCGCGGCCGAATCAAACCTGAAGGCAGTTACGCTTGAGCTCGGCGGAAAAAGCCCTACCATCATCTTCGACGACGTAGACGTGGATCAGGCCATCAAATGGGCTGCGCGCGGTATTTTGTGAGTACACACCGTGTTTGATGCGACAATACACTCACGTTAATGGTTCATCTAGCTCCAATATGGGTAGGTTATCCTAGTTATGGGACGTTTGAGTTTAATCTCAAGGCGTCCACTAGGCCAGGCATGCATAGCTGGTTCGCGTATCTTCGTTCAAGAAGGGGTATACGACAAGTTCTTGCAAGGCTTCACCACGGTTGCGGAAGGGCTCACAAAAGCGACTGGTGGCCCTTTCGACGAAGGGGTGCAACACGGTCCCCAGGTATCCCAGGTGCAATATGATGTTGGTACCTTCTTCTCCTGCAGTTAGTAGATCCTCATATTTCCATTCATAGCGTGTGATGGGTTACATTTCTTCTGGCAAGTCCGAAGGCGCCAAAGTCCACATTGGGGGAGAAAGATACGGCCAACAAGGTTATTTCATCAAGCCAACGATCTTTGTGGATGCGAAACCGAATATGAAGATCATGCAAGAGGAAATCTTTGGTCCGGTTTGTTCAGTGCTCAAATTCAAGACAGAAGAAGGCGAGTATAACTCGAGAAATGGTCACAAGATATGCTATTTATTCCTTCTTCCATCAGAGGTGATCGAACTCGCAAACAATACGACATATGGGCTTGCAGCGAACATTCTCACTGAGAACTCGGGGCGTGCGATTCAGATGGCACATGCACTGGAGGCTGGTAGCGTCTATGTAAGTTTGATCGTGGTTACGAGCCGAAGGAGAGAATAACATCTTTGGAATAGGTCAACTGTGCACAGTCGGTCGAGATCAGTGTGCCCTTCGGTGGGTACAAGCAATCCGGCCTGGGAAGAGAAATGGGTGAAATTGCGCTTGAGACGTTAGTCTTGATTTCTCTTCCGCTCTGACCTGTATGATTAAGATGCCACTGTTTCCAGATACACCCAAGTGAAGGCAGTTCACGTCAATATTGGTGAGAAATTGTAAAGCGAAGGAGCGAAGAAGGGGCTACTGTCATATCTCCTTGCAATTTCTTGTACATCTATTTGTTGTTGTTTGTTATATTCACGTCGTGTGGTGCTTATCGTTGGATTCCCAGTGGAGGAAGGCTTCTTAATAATGTGTCTGATCTTCTCGTACGTTGTAGATATTCTGCTACGGGATTGAAGCTCAAACGGCGATCCTACCGTTGAGACCCTCCTGCTGTCTTCTCGATGTGCGTCCTCGTCTGTCTAGGGCTCGTGTCTGCCCAGTTCCTTCCAGGTAGTAACGTCTGGATTCCAACAACTGAGAGATTGACAGAACTACAGCGTCTCATAAAGCCATAGATACAAATCAATGGTACAGAGGAGTCTTTTCTCAACAGGAATGCTAACGTTTTACATCTTCCATCCGAGGTTGACATGGACAGCCTTGATGTTGGTGTAGCTAGAAAAACTCGTCAGCATCAATCATACACATAATTGCCTGATAGCATACTTCGACAAGGCATATTCTCCAAGCTCACGACCGATACCGGACTGTTTGAAGCCGCCGAATGGCACATTGGCGTGCAGTTGGTTTGCACAGTTGACCTTGAGTCGGAGTGTCAATCAAAGACTGCAAGGAATAGGGAAATCAGAAATCATACCCAGGCGGTACCCGCTTGGAGCTTGTGCGCCGTCTCGAGGGCTGAGTTAATATTTTTGCTGAAAACAGCAGCCGCGAGACCATATGTAGTGTCGTTCGCCTGTTTGATGGCCTCTGCAAAGGTCACAATTTAAACTATGATTCAGCCCCGGGGAATTCCTGAAATCGTACCTGCTGGATCCTTGAATTTGATGATAACGCCGACGGGACCAAAGATCTCCTCCTTGACGATCTTCATGTCCGGCTTGACATCGGTGAAGAGTGTGGGATTAATGAAGTATCCCTCGTTGCCGAAACGATCGCCGCCGAGATGAACAGTGGCGCCATCGCTCTTACCAGAGTCGATGTAGGACATGATGCGCTAGAAGACGAATCATTGAGTTAGGCTCAGGAATGTTGATGGTGTGGGCGTACATCGAATTGAATCTGTGATACTTGAGGGCCTTGATCGATACCTTGGCCGAATGGGTCTCCCAACTTGAGGGATTTGGCCTTCTCAGTGAGTTTCGCCAGGAATGCGTCGTAGATGCCTTCCTGAACGAAGATGCGGGTACCAGCGCAGCATGCCTGGCCATGGTTCCAGCTATGATTTCATGAGAGTGAGACAAAGAGTGAAGCATGAGGCGCTTACAAGAGACCATGCGCAGCCCAGTTTACGGCCTGTTCGAGATCAGCGTCATCGAAGATGATGTTCGGTGACTTGCCACCAAGTTCAAGGGTGACGTTTTTGAGGTTACTCTTAGCAGCCGCCTCCATAACCTTGCGTCCAACAAGTGTGCTTCCAGTGAAAGCAACCTGAACAATTGGTCAAAGGTTAATCGTACAAAGATAGAGACCACTGAGGAATACCTTGTCAATCCTCATGTGCGAGCTGATGGCATTTCCAGCAGTGTTTCCATATCCCGTGACAATATTCACAGATCCCGGAGGGAAACCGGCCTCTTTGATGAGGCCACACATGCGGATGGCAGTTAGGGGAGTGAACTCCGAGGGCTTTAGGATGATGCTATTTCCGGTGGCAAGAGCAGGTCCAAGTTTCCATGCAAGCATGAGAACTATTGTCGCATTAGCAGCCGAGATTAAACAAGAAGTATATTGGCGTACGAGGGAAGTTCCATGGAATAATCTGGCCAACGACACCAATGGGTTCGTGTCGAGAGTATGTCAGCTTCCTTTCATCTGTCTCCATAACCTGTCCGAAAATCTTGTCCGCCCAACCAGCGTAGTGCTTGATAGTTTCGATCGAGAAGTTGACGTCAACATTTCTTGCCCAGCCGAATGTCTTGCCGTTGTCAAGGGCCTCGAGGGCTGCGAGTTCATCTGCATGCTCTTGCATTAGCTGGGCGAGCTTGTTCAAAAGGTCGCCTCGTTTCGCTCCGCCGCAATTCAATCCCCATGTAGTCTCAAACGCCTTGTGAGCTGCATCGACGGCAAGGTCAATATCACCAGCTGTTGCCTCAGAAACTTTGGTAATAAGTTGGCCGTTGGCTGATCGTCCAGAGCGTGAGTGAAAAGAGGCACGACGTAAGCAGTTGCCTGATCATCATCACGTACTCGGATTGATGACGCTGATCAAAAGATAAGACGGATGAGTCCCCTCGCAGGACTCGATCAGCGGAATGAACGTACTCAATAGTGGTTTTGTTGACGCCGTCAACGAACTCGCCGTTGATAAAGAGACCAGTACTGAAGGACGTTGAACCCTTGTATACAGGCGTGTCCCAGTTGTATGAGAATGTCGAAGGCATGGCGAATCAAGGGTATTTGTTAAAGTTCCCAAACTTGACTCGGTCGCCTAACGTTTATATAGTCGCTAGAAAGTCAGCTGGTTCTTGGAAGGCCACCTAAAGTACACCGATCGTTCCGCGGAACTTCTTTCATCCAAGATATGATGACAAACCGTGGTCAGCGTTGTATCGACGTCCTTGTCCGGACGTTCACATGGGCTTCCCCTCTTATCGAGATTATTGCAGCCTTGCACCTTCAAGACTTCTGATTGGCTTAGGGCAGATTGAAGTGGTGTATGTTACCAAACATGGTTGGATGAAGGTTCTAGTTGAGAACTATGTATGCGGGTGGAGCAATCAGTGAGAACCGCCGCCACAAGTTAAAATGCCTTCGAGCTGAGCGACATGCCAAGTTGGGGCACGGGGGAAGCATTTTCCATAATTTACCGTGGGCACTTGGGGCTATTGTCGATCATGTGCATATACATTACAGCTTCAATTATGTTCACGTGGTCCGTCTCGATCACACTGCGCAGCACGCATGCCTCTTTGTGGGGGATTTTCTGGCAAGGCGATGATCTTGGTCCAAGCGAAGCTGTCGAACATGCTTATTTTCACACTCCAAATTTTCTCTATCTGATATCAGCTCCAGGAGACCGGCGTCAATAAAATAGACAAACACCAATGTGCGTCTTCACCGCGATGATAGAAATAAGACGAGGGTCCTACTCAGCTTACTATCTGACACACAGAATAAATCTATTGAGTGCAGAAGCCTTAAAACTTCTAAAGCACAAGTCGTGAACCGGGTCAGCGTCTAGAAAGGGTTCGGACGCCAATGGCCATCCCAGATGGCGACGTCCTGGAGCATCCGAACATCTCTACTTCCAATCTCAAGCTTCTGTTCTACATCCAGGCGTTCTGGAACAATCAGACGGCACAGGTTTTTTGAGCGCGCATACAGGAATTTCAGTCATGCCATATCTTTTTCGAATCGTTCCATGGAGGTCAAACAGGAGGGGGGTCATCATACGAATGTGACTGGAGCACGTGCTGTGACCTCAGGCGAATCCAGTTCGTCTGAGCTCCGCCATGTTAATCGTACTAGGAGGGGATCAAACTTGCCCTCGGAGCTCCCTTGACACGAAGATTCAAGTTTAAACACTGATCCCGATAATATCTCGTCATGACCCTTGCTAGAAACGCGGCAACGACTGTGTGAGTTATTGGTTTCGTGTCGCCGAAAATAGCTTCATAATGGGTGGGAACGCAGACCTGTCACTCTCACATGCATTCCAAAACGACAGTAGATGGTTAACAGCATCCATGATGGCTTGCAGACTTCTTTGATGAAAAAAGTCTACATTATGATCGTTGCCAGAGAACGTCGCCCACCATACTTCCCCCTCTTCATAGTACGATGTCCCTCCAAGGCCACGAACCCTCGGATTCTGCTCCGCAATTATCACAGTCACTCCCCAGCGACAGCTTATTACTGGGGGTATCAGAGTCTCCTAAGAGCAGCCCTGCATGGTCTCTCAAGGAGTTCGCAAAATCTGTGAAGAATCACTTCAGCCCGAAGGCTCAACAAAGGGAACTATCAACCTTATGCAACCAAGACGAAAACATGCCACCAAGTGGAGACGGAGAAGATCTGAGGTTCGTCTCAATCCGATCTAGAAGAACTTTGTGCGCGCGACTCATGGCATGATTTACGCCTGTACAGCTCATCTCCAGTGTCTATATTGCCTTCCTTAAAACAGGTAGACACGATTACGGAGAGCTCAAGGCCTCATTTGATGTTTTCGACCGAACCTCCCTCCGTGGCTTCGGATACAGAGTCGACAGACTTGTCCGTCACCAGGAGACATGCTTCGGGCAACAGATCAAAGCATGTGCTCAACAAAGTCCAGTCGACACGAGCTGTGCGTGGTATCCTCCTAATAGAGCTTGCACCTAAATCTATTTATAGTTTGTTTTGGATATCATCAAAAAAGTAGCTAAAGAGGCTCTTGTTACGGCGCATGGTGTCGTAAAACTCCTCGACGGAGTTCTCCCGTCCGAGCTTGATGGCGTCACGAAGCTCTTGCTGAACATATGGGAAGCAATCGACAAAGTCAAAGTGAGTTTTACGGATTTATTATTAGTATATTGACCAACTGGTGATTAGGCCAACAAAGAAGAATGTTTAACACTTGCTCGCCGTTGCGCGACGATTCTCAATGCATTATATGAGGATATGGAACGTGAACTTACTCCTGCAGCAAGAGATCAGTTACAAATCCCACGCGACCGTTTAGATTAGTGAGTGCTCGCCCTAAATACTCACCATATCATACTTACTATATCTGTGAAGCGCGTTCGCCAAAGTTTTTGGCGTTGCTCGAAAGCTTTCGGAGCATGCCTGGCTTGAACGTTGGGGGCACAATGAAGAAATCCTCAGCGAAATTGATGACTGCCACCAAGCCCTGGATGACTGCTTGCATAACTTCTCGGTAGGTTGTTCGCACAGTCAATTGTTTGGTGTTCGTGAGTGCATTCAACACGATTTAACAGAGAGCCATACTCCTTTGTATATATAATTATGTCCATGAAATGCGGACTCCCGGTTCATCAACGAAACCACTCCCACGAGACGCACAAGAAGAGGCCGACATGAGCAGCTCGCTTAATAGCCTGCTGAGCCCGGTAGACATCAAAAGCCATTCATTCAGCCTCGACCCTTCACCCGGTGTCCAAAGCTTGTCTGCGGAAGACTTGCGTGAAGCGATTCTTCGACTTCAAGCGGAGCAGAATCGTAGAGACAGGGAGAGAGATGTCCAAGAATTAAAGCGCCGCACCAGGAGGGCGTCAAGAAGTAAATCGATGTCGGTGGCAGAATCCGAGCTTTCGCGTCGTTCACATCCTAAAGCCGAATCTTATCCGAGGGAAGCATCAGTGCCTTTGTGAGTTACCTCTGTGTTTCTCAGAATAGCCAGCCGGTGACGACATTTTGTTGTAGCTCGGACATCCTCCTCATGCATGTTGTTGGCCATGGTCCTGTTTCACGAGTATACAAGGCTATATGGAAGGGAGAGGTAGTCGCTGTCAAGATTTATGCTAGAATAGGCCCCACTGGAGCACAAACTGCGAGAAAATCCCAGGATTTTATAAAGAATGAGATCGAGATTTGGCAGAAACTCGAACATCCCAACGTTCTGGAGCTTAGGAATATGGGAGTGGCTCCTGGAGCCACTGAGGGTATGAGGGTGGAGTTCGTTATCAGTCCTTTCCTACCCCATGGTAGTGTTTCCTCGTATCTAAGGCAGATGCAATGGAACTATCATGGAATACCGGGCAGACCAGAGAGGTTAGACGAGCGGAGGATGTTCTTTGATGTCGCAAAGGGTATGGAATACCTTCACTCTCAACGAATTCTGCATGGTAACCTCAAGGTATGATCCCACATTCAGTGAATGACAGGATGGAAGCTGACTTTGGCAGGCATCAAACGTGTTGATAGACAGCCATCTAAATTGCCTGATCTCGGATTTCAAGTACAGTGAAGATCTTAGAAATCAACGAAACGACAATGGAACCGTGTATTGTATGTCACCATGTTCCCTCGGTGATAAGAATTGGTTTTGGGCTGAAGCTTTTACAGATGGTCTTCGTTGGCAGGCTCCCGAAGTATTAAGGGGAAAGTCCGCACTGAGAGAATCAGTTGATATATATGCATATGCTGTGTTTTGTACGGAGGTCATCAATTCTGGGGAGATTCCATGGCCCTATTGGAGCGATGAAGATATCCGTCGTGGTATTTTGGGTGAGATTTATATCAACGGTTAACCGAGTTACTGATTGAACTTGTGCAACAGAGGGTAATCTACGGCCCGACTTTTCTCGGGACAATGCATCTGAGTTGGGAATTCTTCCTGTTATCGAAGATTGTTGGGATTCGTCACCTGACCTACGCCCGCACTTCAGAAGGATTGTGAAAACTCTCAAGAAATTATACAGTGACATCAGCTGACAGCCTGGTTGTAAATGTGTTGAATGCTGATTCTTCAGCTTGCTACTTGCCATTACCTTGCCATGCCAGCTCATAGTAGTGCTTAGATTAATCTTTTATCTCTTCCTAGCTTGTGGTTCTACTGTTGTCAGACCAGTGTTCTGGTTAATGAATGGAAGATAGGCAGAGTGGAGTGGAGAGTGAAGGGTGTCTGGATACTTGTGGAGAGCATGGCACAGTTATTGTAAGGGTAGTTGTTGTCAGGTGCTAAGAGTAATTTCCAAGCCATTAAAAGCATTAACAAGAGATCACAGAGGATCATGTGGCTCTTTTATGCTCACAGAAAGACACATATAACCAGTCCTGGAGAAGAGCTTATTGCCATCTTCCCCTTTATCCTCCATTTTGTGATGTCCCTTCATGACCAAGAATCACTAGAGGCATATTCCTTGGGTGCCATGCCACCATCCTCACAGTCACTCCCCAGTGATGGCCTACTGCTGCAGGTTCTAGGTGCTCTCAAAATTGGTGATAGGTCACTTCAATTAGAAAGTTAACTTTAGGGAAAGTGAAAATGAAAATAATGCTCTGCTACCCCTGAGTGGAGATGAGGAAGATTTGAGGTGTGTTTCTGGTTCCAACATTCAAGGCACACTCTACACTTGCTCTAGTTTATCCCCTGAGTCCTCACTGTTGTCCTCCTTAAGGCAGATTGACAAGGTTACCAAAAGTGTGGGGTCCCCACAGGTGACTTCAAAGAGACCTTCTCCTATGATTTAGGATCCTGCATTGACTTTTTCTATTAGTAGTGTCTCAGACACATCCAAACATAGAATTAACAAGTCAAGTCAACACAAGCTGTATATAGTGTACTTTTTCTGATGAGGCAGATGATTTAATATATTTGTAGTGTGTCCTTGATACTATCAGAAAAGTATCAAAAGGAGCTTCCAATATTACACATAGTGCCTTACAGATACTGGATGAAGTTCTCCCATACAGGCTTGGTGGCATCACAAGGCTCCTGCTGAACACTGTTATGGTCTCATCTATAGTTAGAACATACTTACTCAGCCTACCATTTCATCCTATGTTCCAACCCCTTGCTACACTTTGACTAGTCAGCCACTTACCTAGTTCCCCATTTCACCTATTCTTAGCAACCCCCACTTCATCTATATAAACCCTAGGTACTATGCCTGTATTCCCTATGCTTTACCAACTAGTTCTTTCCCCTTTGCTCATCCTCAAGCCTTTACCTTAGTTGCAACCTGAGTTAACACAAAGGTTGTAACAAACACATTGATATGCCCCAAACAAAAATAGGGATGAATTTAGTAAAATTTGGCTGTTTAGACCATGAAAATAATGTGGTTAATTAAGTGGACCCTCTCTATTACTGAACAAGGAAAGAAGTATACCTAAAGCAGAAGTAGTTACTCCACTACAATGGAGCAGCCCAAGGTCAACTAGAGGAGCTGGCAAGGCTGGTTAACTAGTACTCCAGACTTACATATGTGAGCCAGAGGGCTGCCTTCTGTACAGGAAAACTGTACTGCATTATCATTCTAAGTTCAGAAGCCAAGTTCAGTCTATTTCAGAGTAACAGTCTTAATCTAAGGCTTATCTCATGCTCTGCTCACACTAATGATACAGTGGCTATACTAGCTATCTATCAGACTACAGATAAGACATCTCTACCCTAAAGAACAGATAGAAGAACCCTGGGCACTGGACAGCAGTGAGGTAGCTACCTCTTGGAAAGTCCTGGAGTACAAAAATCCATATGTCTGAGTGTGTTGGAATGGCCAATTCACCTGATAGAAGTGGAGGAGTACAAGGAACAGACCAGGAATATCTCTGTACCAAGGATATGCCTTGGCTGCTTGGTAGCTACTTCAGTCCAGACCTCCAAAATAAAGAAACCATGTGGTAGATGACAAAGGGCATCCTTAAAAATCAATTATCTGAGCCCAGACAAGCTACCCATGTAGTTCTGGAGCCCACAGACAAGATATGTCTGAGTTTAAGGCTCAGACATATTCCAGAATTTATTATCCAGTTTCCATATGGTTCCAAGCATTCTAGAAACCATATAACATGTGATTTTGTACTTAGTTCATATTTCATCTACAATATATAAACCCCCAGACATGGGCTGGACAGGCAAGGAACCTGCTCCCAGTAGTGCACAAGAGATTAGGCATACAATTCTAAGTGCTAAGTGAGAGTTTAAGTGTTTCTTCAGTCATAGACCAATAAAAGATGAACTACAAGATGCCTAGAACTCCAGAAAAGCCTAAAATAAAAGACTTCTCAGTTATCTGTGCTCCACTAGCAAGGTAGCTGTTTACATTGAACTGACTGTCTGATGCTAAGAGAGCATTTTGAGTCAGCTGTTCTAAAGGAAAAGAGTAGTCTAGTTTAGTCTAAGTCAGTGAAGTTAGTCTTAGAGTTCTCTCTGATAACACTCTGTGTAAAGGGCACTGCTGCTATAGAGACCTATATTTCAAGCTTGCAATTACTTAGAGCATTTTATTAAGCTCTATTTCACTTTCACATAACTCCCACTTCCTCTATTTTCTGTTCATTGTTCCCCAGAACTCATCTGAGGACAGCAGTAGCTACTTAGCTGCATTTCATTGTTCTGTAACTACTACTCTATTTTACCTTCTACAACATGGAAGACAGTAGAAAAAGTC
This sequence comes from Podaxis sp. C-F-92630, assembly GCA_018524945.1. Classification (NCBI taxonomy): domain Eukaryota; kingdom Fungi; phylum Basidiomycota; class Agaricomycetes; order Agaricales; family Agaricaceae; genus Podaxis; species Podaxis sp. C-F-92630. The sequence continues at coordinate 20,613 of JAEUWS010000853.1, forward strand.
AAAGTGAGTTGCTTGCAGAGTTGTTAAAGTTTAGTACACCTAACTAGACAATAGACCAACCAAGAAGAGTGCCTAGCATTTTTTGTTGTTGGATAATGACTCTGAATGCATTTTATAAGGACATGGAACATGAACTCAGTGCACAAAGAAGCAGATACAGATTCCATGTAAATGATTAGACCAATGAGTGTACTTTTGTTATACCCAAGTATGACCATATTGACCAAAGTCAGTCAGTGTATTTCACTAGAATCTTGGATGTTGTGAGGAAACTTCAACAGCATAATTTGTTTGAACACTGGAGGCTCAGTGAAGAAATCTTCAGTGAAATAGATGACTGTCATAAAGCTCTGGATGATTGTTTCTCTGCATTCTCAGTAGGTTCTCTGCATGTACATCCTCTTGATAGCATTTTCAGACACATGTAACATGACATAACAGACATCTATCTCCTTTACATACTCAATTCCATTTAAGCAATGTGCATACATAGTACATCCACAATACCACTCCCATTTGGTGTATGTCAAGACCCTAGCATGGAGAACTTGTCTAATGACATGCTGAATCCAACTTTAATAATGAGGAGCCATTTGCATAGTCTTGATTCACTTGACATTCAAGACATGCCTCCAGAGGACTTACATGACACAATTTCTCAACTTCAAGCTGAGAAAAATTACCAAGACAGGGAGAAGGATATCAAAGAATCAAAGTGTTATACTAGAAGGATGTCAAAAAGCAAGTCACTGCCAGCTGTGAAGACCCCATTATTGTACTACTCATGTCATGAGGCTGAAACATGTGCAAAAGAAGTCAAAGTACTCTTATGGATTGCCTTCTAGTTTCAATTTAGCTAATAGATGTCATATTTTTAATATAGCTTGGACATTCTCCTCATATACATTGTCAGATATGGGCCCATGTCATCAGTATATAAAGCTGTATGGAATAGGGAGGTAGTTGTTGACAAGGTCTATGTTCATGTCAGTCCAAGTAGGGCTAAAATTGCAAGCAATGTCAGGAGCTTTGTAAAGAATGAGATTGAGATTTAGAAGAAGCTTGAACATCCCAACATCCTCAAGTTCAGGGATAGAATACTAGGTAAATCAGAGAGGCCAGATGAGTGGAGAATTCTCTTTCATTCTGCAAAGAGTGTGGAATATCCTCACTCTCAATAGATTCTGCATAGTAAACTCAAGGTGTGATCTTACATTCAGTAAACAACAAGATGAAAGCTGACTTTGACATGCATCAAATGTATTGGTAGACAGCTATTTAAATTGCCTGATTCAGATTTAGAGTATAGTGAGGGTCTCAAAGAGACTCAACAAGATGACAGTGGGGATATATTGCACATTTACATATTTGCTCTTTAATCTGTGCTGAAAATTCTTTGGCAGACAGCATTTGATGGCAAGCTCCTAAAATGTTAAGGAGCAAGTCCATGCTGAGAGAATTGGTTGATATATATGTGTATGCTATCTTTTGCACAGAGGTCCTTAACACTGGAGAGATTCCATGGGCTTGTTTGAGTGACAAGATATCTGTTGTAGTGTTGTTATGGATATTGAAGAAACTGAGATGACTGAGGACACTGAGATGGCCAAGGAAGATGAGTTTGATCACATGTAGAGAATGATCAATACCTTGTGGCACAAAACAGTTGAATTATGACAGATTCTGGACTGGGAGTTGTACAAGAAGGTTGATGACATATCAAGGTATTGTGGCATATATTTCCCATGTGACAATGACTTGTAATTCTATTCTTGCTTGTTTCTATTTTTGTCTGATGCTTGATTCTTACATCTATGTTGCATTTGATGCAGACTATTCTCATCTTATGTTCTATGTTTACTTGAACTACAGTTTTGCAACAGAACTGTTGTAATTGTACACCTGCTATGTTCTTCTCTCACTTCTCCTTGCTTTTGCTACATTTATGTTGAACTTGATCTACTACCAAATGCATACTAGTAGATACTTGGACTCAGATAAATACTTGCTCTCTTGTATGTAGAATAGCAAGTATAATCTTAACATATGTTACCCCATAACATTCTATTGAGTGTTACAACCTCTTAACATCATTAAGAAAGCTCTACCTTGCCCTTGCTCAAGTCTCCCTCTGGTGCTTCTCATCCCATTTGTCTTATGGTGTTGTGATCTATACAAGTTTGCAGCCTAAGTACAATGTGAACTTGCCACTGAGGTTAAACCACTGAGAATTGAGTCAGTGGAGCAAAGCCCTCTCAGACCTGTACAGGACAAGGATCACTTTGCTCACCCTCTACAAGGATAGCTGTTAGCCTAGGAACTATTAGGCAAGGAGGTAACCTTGTATTATACTTCCCTCATGTGCCCAATCCCATGTTGTATCCCTTCCCCAATCTCTTACTCTCATTGCTTTGTGCTGTGTTTGAGATCACCCCAAGGTTCTCATTGCTTTGCACTGTGCCTTTCAGGATGTCATTGGTTCTCATTGCTTTGCACTGTATCTTAACAACACAAACCCCCCCTTTTTTTCCCTTGTGCTGTAGTATGCCCACTCATCAATTGGAGGACCCCACCCTCACAACTTGAATGTTTAGTGGTCTGCAAAAGGGAGACTTTTGATATTTTGCACCAACATTTAATCCTGATGAATATCAAAGGTGGATGGTTCTTGATCTGAAGAAATTGAAAAGATTGACAGAAATCAAACACCAAAGTTTCCAGTTATCTGAAACCAAAAAGCTGTTGAGCTACTGCCAGTCTATTTATTCTCAATCTTTGTCTCATTGGACCTTGTCTCTGGACAATATTTCTTCCTCTGAACCTTCTATTTTTCAACTAATTCCTCAGGACCTTCATACTTTACATATACCACCACACCTAATGCAACTCCTGATCAATGTGCTAATTCAACAACACCAAGTTGAATGTCCTACCACTCCCCCAATTTCATCACCCTTACTGGAAAAGCCACTGCTTTACTTGAACAAACCAGGGAACATGATGAGCAATCAAGTGGAAGTAGTGACACCTATTGAAGATAAGACAGTAGATCCCCATCACCAAGATCCCCAGCCATCCCTCACCTGATCAGAGTCAGGACACCATGAAGATCTATGTCACTTGATGAACTCTCTGGCTCTTGAAATGGACTAACAGAAGCAGAAAGAAGAAGAGAAGCTGCCAGAGCAAGAAGACAACCTGTGTTGACCACAGTCACTGTACCTCCTTTCATACAACCCAGTCACCAACTCACTCAATCCCCAAGTACCACATCAATGGCAACTTTACTAGCATACCAGCAACAACCACTACAACATGCTCATCCCTATCAACAACAACCCTAACAGTTGGCACCACAAATGCCAGCACCTCAAAACAACCCCAACACCCCCATCAACCAAGCTGCTACCTTTAGTTTTAGAAGTAACATTGTCCCACCAAACCAAAGATTCTTTCAACAGCCTCTATTTACCCACTCTGTCATCAACTTGCAACCTGCAATGGGAAATACAGGATATAGACCACAGACTGGAGGAACTCCACCAGCAAACCTGGCACAAACAGGAAGTCTTAACCCACCTGCTGGACAACCTAACCCTGGACCAAACCCTGGCAATCTAGGAGGACCACCATCTCATAGACTGCTAGGAGGACTACTGCCACTGCCACCACTAGGGCCCCTAGGACAATCAGCTGTACTGCCACCACCTTTCAGATTTTCCCAACAAGCAAAAATGCCTGCCACCCTCGCTGTCCCTTCTACCCCAAAATACAAAGCACTCCCACTTTACCAAGGAGACCCATAAAAATATCCTGCTTGGAAACAGCAATGCACACTGTACATTATCACCAATCAACACAAATTCCCTACTGACCATGATGCCATCATATTCATGCTCTACTACATTGGAGAAGTAGTGGAACCATGGAAAATGGAATACCTTTGCCAATATAACTTCAATGGAGTGCTACACCTTGGAACCTTCAATGATTTCCAAGATGAACTCAACAGAGTCTTCCTCCCTTACAACTATACCAAAGACTCTCTTTGATGACTCCACACTCTCAAGCAGCAAAGAAGACCAGTGGACCAGTACATCTCAGAGTTCAAGGTCCTTGCTACACAAGCAGGAATGGTCAATCCACAAGAACTCATATACTACTTCCAAGAAGGCCTGGATTTCAAGATTGGTCTCAAAACAATTGCACTCAGGCCTGAGAATGACATCAATGTATGGTTTGACACTGCAAGCACAGCAGAGGAATAAAACCACATGGAGACAAACTATCATGCAAGCCACTCCCAGCAGTGAGCCCATAGAGCTATTTCTAAGTCACAGAAGAAGGCATCCAATAATATGAATTGGTCATGAAGCCAGGCATACAAAGACCCTTATGCCATGGATGTGGATGAATTGGCACTTGCACTCAACAATATCATGCTTGAAGAAGACTATCCTCCCATGGAAGAAGATAGTGAAGAGGAAGTTAACAAAATAGAAGAAGAAAACAGGAATATACTGGAAACATTCCTACAAAATATCCTCACTTCCAAAATGTGAAATGACCTCAAACAGGGCAAATGTTTCAACTGTGGGAAAATGGGACACTTCACATGTGAATGCCCAGAAAAGCCCAAATTATCAACATCACCAAGAAACCTACCAAGGCCTGCCCAATTCAAGAACTCACAAAATAAGCCACCTGTATCCCCTAGGACACTACACAACAAGCAAAAACAACAGAATCACTGAGCAATTCTAACCAAGATCAATGAGATGATTCAAGAAAGTAATGATGATGAAGAAATCACAGAAGTCTTTACCAAACTTTTGAATCATACCTCTGGAGTTGCAAAAGAAATCCAGGATTTTGCCTCAGATGACTAGCCTCCACATCTAGATCATCTTGAAAATCAGAAGATGCACTTTCAGACAATATTCCTATTGACTCAGACTCACCAATTATGTTTTTGAACAGACTAGTTTCAGATTCTCATTCCCATCCTCAGGATCATTCTATGCCCCATTCCTCTTTTTCAAATGAACTCTCAGTTTCTGAATTGTCTCTACAGACTCATAAATTGAACATGTTCTATTGGCCCTTCACTGTGCTTCTTCCTGAAAAATCTGTGGAGAATCTAGCACTCATCAACTCTGGAGCAGGTTAAGATTTCATTGACCATAGATTGATTGAAAATTGGAAATTAACACCAAAGCTCCTAAAGAAGCCAATCAAAGTCTGAAACATGGATGGAATGCTTAATAAAGATAAGCAAATTGTGCATTATGTCACTTTAGAATTCATGATCTACAGAAAATAGATCAAATCTAAACTCTAAGTTATAAATTTAGGACAATTACAAGTTATCTTAGGAATTCTGTGGCTTATGCAAACCAACCCAGACATTGACTGGACAAAGAAAACCCTATCATGGCAAAAATTACAAGAAAATATCATTCTATCCTCTATCATTGACACTACCATTTCTGAGATCTACTTTAATAAAATTGACAAATAATTTACCAAGGAAGATTTCATGGAAACCAATGTGAAAACCTCCATTCACAAACACTTGCTCAAGAATCAAATGTGAAGAAGGAAACTGATCCCAAGAAAATTGTCCCTAAATACCTTCACAACTTCCTAGATATTTTCTCACAAAAGAAAAGTGAAAGGTTCCCATCCACTCATCAATGGGACCACAGGATCAACATGAAAGATACCTTCATACCCAAAGCATTCCCATTGTACAAGCTATCCCTAGCCAAAGAAAGGGAACTTGACAAATTCCTTGAAGAAAACCTTGCAAAAGGTTATATTCAACCTTTGAAATCACCAATGGCCTCCCCTTTCTTTTTCATCACAAAGAAAGATGGAAAACTAAGGCCTTGCCAAGACTATTGCTATCTAAATCAGCATATAGTTAAAAATAGATACCCTATTCCCTCCATTCAATCCATTTTCAACAAACTCCAAGGATTGAAATACTTCACCACCCTCAATATATGACTCAGTTACAACAATGTTCATATCATGGAACAAGATCAAGGGAAAGGAGCCTTCTGAACCCATCAAGAATTATTTGAGCCAACCATTATATTCTTTGGAATGTGTAACAGCTCCACAACATTCCAAAACATGATGGACACTATTCTCACACTGCTCATCATACAAGGAAAAGTCATCATATACATGGACAACATCCTAATCCATGCCCCTACTAAAAATGAACTATAAAAAACAACATGAAAAGTCTTTGAAATCCTCAGGAAGCATGACCTCTATCTGAAATGCAAATTTGAGAAGATGAAACTCCCATATCTAGGATTCATCATTTCTCCAAACAAAGTCAAGGTGGACCCTGCCAAACTTAAAGGAATAACTGACTGGCCAACCCCCAAAACCATATGTGATGTCCACAAATTCATAGAATTTTGCAACTTCTACCAAAAATTCATCAAGCATTATGCCCATCACTCACTCCCACTAAATGCATTTCTTAAAAAGACAAACTCACCATTTAAATGGACAGAAGAGGCTGACAAAGCCTTCAACATATTAAAGCAACAATTCCTCAAAGAACCAGTGCTCATTACCCTGGACCTGATGAAACCTTTTGAAATCCAGACAGATGCATCTGCTTATGTGTCAGGAGCAGTCCTACTTCAAAAGGATTCAAATGGAGTGTTACATCCATGCTTTTACTACTCCAAACTGTTTTCAAAAGCTGAATGAAATTATCATGCATCCAAACAGGAATTCCTCACCATCATACAGGCATTACAAGAATGGCATCATTACATTAATGGATCACCACACAAAACTGTAGTATGGACTGATCATGATAACATCATTCATTGGGCCAAACCATCAAAACTCTCCCACTAAATGATCAGATGGTCAGTAATAATCAGCCCCCATAAAATCATCATCTGCTATATAGCTGGAGATAAAAACTGCACCACTGATGCACTATCCAGAAGACCTGACTATGCCTCCACTGAAAAGGAACTTGAACTTGAACAAACAAAGATTGCCATACCACTAGAGAATTTTCATGCTAAAGACTTCAAAGAAACTAAACAGTTCCATCCAAAAACAGAGAAGATTGACAAAATAAATATTATAGACCCTGAAATTCAAAATGAAGCTCTAAAAAGGCAAGATGGTACCATAGATTTGAATGCCAATGGTCAAATCAAGTTACCTATGGACTCCCTGCACAAGAAACACTTATTACAATGCATTCATGACACACCAACCACAGGACACCCAGGAATAGTAGAAATACTCAGAAAACTTCAAGAATATGTCACCTGGCCTGGTATTCACAACTATGTTACAAATTATGTCAAAGGATGCCCAATATGCCAGCAGTACAAGATCAACAGACACCCTCTGAAACCAGTGCTTCAGCCCATTCCTAGACCACAGTCTATGTGCCCATTTGCACAGATGTCCATGGACCTCATTACTGACCTCCCCAAATTAGACAGATATGATGTAATATTGTCTGTGGTGGACCACAGTCTTATGAAGGGGATAATCATAGTACCCACTTCAAAATCCACTACCACTGATCAAATTGCCAACATCTTGATCAAACATGTGTTCATCCAAACAGGAATACCCAACAAAATCATTTCAGGCAGAGATTCCCAATTTATAGCCAAATCAATACAAGCTATGTTCAAGAAACTCAACATTGATCACTCCCCCTTGACAGCCTATCACCCTCAATCAGATGGATCAACTGAATGGTTTAATCAAGAAATTGAAATGTATCTATCTGCCTACTGCATCCAACACCCTCATACCTGGCCACAACACCTTCTCCTTGTCAAATTCTCTCACAACTCTAGAACTCACACTAATTGACAACAGACACCATTTGAATTAATGTATGGTCATCCACTCAAAGCTTTCCCAACTAAGCTAGCCCTGACAAACAGTCCAATGGCTGAAAATAGAATGAACTGGATTATTAATATCTGGGAAGCTGCAAAAATAGTATATGAAACTTTGTGCAAAACAATGACAGAATGGACACAAAACTGCATCATGCCAAAAATAGAACCTGGCCAGAAGGTATGGCTTGACACACAAAACCTACCAATTCAAGTTGCTTCAAGAAAGATTGCTGCATACTGACTAGGCCCTTTCCCAGTTGTTAGGAAACAAGGAAATGTTTTCTACAAGCTCACTCTCCCAAAGAGCTAGAAGATCCACAATGTCTTCCACATGCAATACCTGTGGCCTATCATCAAGAACAATATCTATGGAAAACATTTCCTGAAACTGCCTCCAGACCTTATCCAAGGTGAAGAAGAATGGGAAGTAGAAGTCATAGTTGGTCACATATAAACTAGAAGACATGGACTCCAACTCTTAGTCCATTGGAAAGGCTACCCCAATTCAGAATGAACTCGGTAAAATGCTACAGACCTGCAGCATTCTGCAACCCTCTTAAACACTTATAAATAATGTCATAAACTCAATTGAAACCCCATTCCCCACAACTCTCATGTCAACCTCTACTCAAACTTTAAACTCAACTCAATACCCCTCCACTATCATCTCAAATCTCTCCTCTACTCATGAGTCTTTAGTTACCCTCATTAGCAGATTTTCATCTCCATCTATTCACAGTCCTACACTCTCCCCAGACACTCCACCCACTCCCTTGAACATTACCAATGCCACCAATACAAGACAAACCACAGACCTTGAAGAAGTCAGGTGTCAAATATCCAAGGTGTTCCACTTATATGAAATACAAAATTCAGCAGAGAGTAACACAACTCATCCCATTCAAGAAACCCCATGCTCCCCTATATCTACTGCCTTATGACTCCAATTGCTTTATGAACAAGCCTTTTCCAGAATTCAGTCCACTCTTGAGTGCAATAATCAAAACTCTGCCCCTTTCAACTATTTCCAGGCAACTTGGTTTGATGTGCTTCATCAACAGCTCCTTGCAAACCAATTGGCTGATGAGATGTGTGCCAGCTATAAGGCAATTATTGACAACCCACTCCTTGCTCAAGAGAGGCAATATCTCTCAGGTGCCCACAATACAGTTCTACAAGCATGAGAGAACATTTCTGCTTTTCAGCACCCTCAAATTGGAC
>JAEUWS010000076.1:0-29370 GCA_018524945.1 Podaxis sp. C-F-92630
ATTGCTAAAGTTACAATCCGGTAGTACACGAGAAGTTTCCTTTGATACGATCTGCAGATACGTATCGGGTTTCCTTACGGACTGAGGAAGCCTCACTATAACACCAATCCTATAACAATTCACCCAAAGCCATATTTGCACTATTTGGGTTTCTGGTTCAATTGCAGACTCACGTTCAACAAACATGTCTGTTTCTACTCCACCAAGGCTCTCTCAACTGTCAAGTGCATGAGACTCCTTGGCAATTCTATCTGAGGCCTCTCTCCAAAAAACAAATGCCTCCTCTACAGATCGTGTGTGGTTCCCATCACCACATATGGTTTCCATCTCTGGTTTAATCGCCATGGCCACTGTCATGGCCTCATCAAACAACTCAATAAAATGCAACATGCTGCCACTATTTGGATTACTGGAGTGTTTCGCACTACCCCCTCAGGTGGGATTGAAGCCATTGCTGGTCTCATCCCAATCCACCTTCATCTGTTCAAGTTAGCTAAATGCTGCTTGTTCAGATACCATACCCTCCCCGAGACCCACGGCCTCAAACTCCTCACACAAGACATTGATCATATTGAAGCTTGCGAGTCTAAAATTCAATCCACAGCATTAGACTTTGTATCTGATGCACAGCTAATCACTGATTTCTTCCATCTTCTCCATCCCTCCACTAAACCAGGTAATTGAATTCCTGACCTATTCCTGGACCAAATCACATTCCATAGGATACCCACCCCTGTGGATGACTCCTCTCACACCTGCCATCTCAAAGCTGCTTCATCAGTTAGAGATAGTGCATTTTCTTCTCCGTCTTCTCTTGTAGTTTCTATGGATGCTTCTGTACCTGTCTCATCTTCTCTCTCTGCTTTGTCTTCTTATTTAGTTTTCAATTCTTCTTCTAGTGACATTCTTTCCTCTTGTGTTCTCCCTTGTGGAGAGGTCTTATCTTCAGATGCTGAATTGTATGCTCTCCGCCTCAGCCTCTTTTCTGCAATTTCTCTTGCTTCTTCTCTCAAGTGTAATTGTATCGTCATATTTACTGATTCTATCACTTCAGCCAAAAGGCTTTTTTCTTACAGACATCACAGTGCCCACCAGGACTCCATTAGGCTAGCCCCACTTGTTTGTGACTGGCTCTCCCTTTCTCCTTCTAACCAGATTAATTTCTGGTACATTCCCTCGTCGGCAAAGTGGTCAGTGCATCACCAAGCTCATCATCTTGCCACATCATTACACATTTGCAATAACAAGCAACTCCCCTTTCACACATCGCTCAGCTATGTTCACAAACATTACACTGACAAATGCCTATCCAAGTGGAACAATTCCATGTCTTCACCCAACTATTGTGGCCACAACTGGCTACCCCTCCATTCCACAGATATGGCTCCAATCAAGCCAACATATGCCAATGGTGGCTCATGGCTGAAATACTCCATGGGCACTGACGTCAATTTATATGCCCACTTCATGCAATGCATCACCAATCACACACCCATTGGCACCTTCAGAGAGCACTTCTTCCCAGGGTGCTATATTAATACATGCACATGTGATGGTGAGATGCTCGAAACATGTGATCACATCCTCAATGATTGTCCTAAATACCATTGCCCTTATGGAGACTGGAACAACATGTTCTGGCTTCAAAATTTCCTTACAGACAACCCAACTGCTTTCACCTTCACTAATCAAATTCCCCAAGGGCCAGTCACCCTCAAACAATACAACACATGTCATCTCTCAAGACAAGAGCAACTTCACCTTCATGGAGCCCCAGATGTTCACTGAGGACCTTTTCTTTGATATCTCTGTACCATACCTAGGTAGCTTGCCTCATAGCTAGCTCCACCATCCCCCTTCTCTTTGTTTTGTTTTAGTTTCCTTTCTTTCTTTCTTCCTTAGTTTCAGTCTTGGGACTGCTACTGCACACCCATTTGTATTAGCTAGTCTAATGCAATAAAATTTGATTTAAAAAAAAAAAAAAAAAAAAAAAGATTCACTCCAGCAGGTGGGTTAAATTGAGCTGGGATGAACACAGGCAGGTGCTGATTGCCATGGATAGGGAAATGCTGGGCCTGATATGCAGGTGGGCTGCCAGCATTGCCTAGGGTGACCTGGGGTTGAGCTGGAACTTGTTGATTGCCAGGGGGATTGGCTGGTTGATTGGCGTCAGCCATGAGATTGTTGAGATGAAATGAGAAATCAGAGTCAGAAGTAGAAGGGGAACCAAGTGAGAAAATTTCTTCTGTGGTGGCAAGGGTGTCAAGTGAGAAACTATGGGGATCATGAAGTGCAAGAGTGATTTCTTGGGCAAGATTATGAGGAATTTTGAGCACAAAATTCAGTTTTGAAGCCCCCCTTGCAGTGGGCTCCAGTTGAAGAGGGGTTTACCTCCATCAGAGGTGAAAGACAAGTGAGTGCAGTTGAGTCCAACAACTGCTAGGCTTTGTAACTGAAGTATGAGAAACAGAAACACAAGATGAAATGAAGGGGAACCAGAGGTTCTGTTGAAACGAAATGAGAGCCATTATACTACTGGTAAAAATGGGAGAGGAGACTTTGTATAGCTAGATATCTGGCTGTGTGGTGGGCTTGAAAATGGGGTACAATTCCCTACCCTAATACATGACATGGTTTTCCTTATATATGAGCAGAAATACATATCTGAACAGGGATCTTGAAGTGGGAGGGCATAGATGAGGCGAAGTGGAAGGTAACTAGGCTGAAACTGGCCGAGAAATGTAATAAAACAATAAACTGTGAAGATTAAAGGAAATGTGAAGGCAAAGCAGACAATATACAATATCAATTGTAGAGGGAGAAGGTGAGAGCAAAACAGAGAAGGAATGGGCTGAGACATTGGCAGAAAATTGTAAGACATAGCCCCTGGAATACAACTACACATGAGACAATAAAACTGGACTACGTTCATAGGACAGGTGACAGCGGAAGAAATACATAGAGTGAATAGACCTATGTACGATGACGAAAAGATTCAGAAACCTAAATTATTTGATCCAAAAGTGGTCCTGGGCGGCTCGGCAACGGGCGCTCCAACAGGGCACATTCCGCAATTAGGATTAGTGAGAGAATGACGTGAGGTTGCCGTTTTCACGAGCAACCGATCGTTGGTCTCTACACCCTAACACATCCTTACGGGGAAAAAAAGAAAGACCATGCAGCGCGGCGCCACACTGTTTGAGCTTAATGGAACCAGCTACAAGCGAGATGGGTCAATAATTCAGCGGGAGGTTGTTGACGGCAGAGCGCCTATGCAAGGTTAGAGGGCGTTGACATGAGTGAGCAAAGTGTAGCCTTCTTGGGTGATTTTTTGTGGATGAGTCTCTATGACTCGTATTAAAAGTCGTTAGATTGGTTTCAGCGTTCAGAAGACGACATATGGTACCGGATAAATAAATATTCGGTGCGGTAGAGAAAGCCAATGAACCCGGCGTATACAGGATGGGTGACAATCCTCATCCTGCACTTGAAGGAGCGAGAGTAGTGTGTGCGGTGCTAAAAAGTTCAATATTGATCCGTTAACGCGAGTGAAGAGGCAAGCCCCGGTATGTATAAACCAGAGTGCGTCGGCGTCACCTTTCACCCCATTCTTAGAGAAAAAGATAAGGAAAGGAGGTGTCTATTCTTTTGTTCTTCGTAGATGCAGGGCCCGTCTATTGACCTGCAAGAAATCAAATTCATGCAAGATTGGATTGGAAATTCAGAAGAAACAATGAGGAACAAATAGGAGCTGCTGCCTGATCATCAACGCAACTCTTGGGCGCTGGTAGCAAATGGGTTGCGAAAGAGTATAGTTCCGGGGATATTCGCTATGAGCATCTTTCATCAGGTCGCTTGGCATACTGCCTCGGGTCGCAAACATGGTAGGAGCGAGAATTAGGTGATCTCCTCCATCATGGAATTACGCAGAAGGAGACGACGGGCAGTATTTCGTAGCCAGCCAGTGGCCTACCTCCCCATATCACAATACTTCAACCTCGATACACATTGTTCCTTGCGTTTCCTGGAGTACATTATGCAGTTACGGCATCTCCCAGTACATCTCATGCTCTGACTACAAGTAAAATCCTTGCAGCCTTCCGCACCGTCCCAATAGTTCGACCCAAACCTTGAGTTAAATAGCTATGTATAGCCGAGACATTGTTGCGCCGAAGAGAGGTCCCCTACGATGTGAAAGTGAGGCTAGTGTGATACATAACGAGACCGCAGTCAAGGGTCAATAGTCAAGATGAAGGTGGAACAAAGGAAGCTGTGGTCCAGATCTCAAACACCTGGGATGCGAGAACAGCAGTAGCGTCGCTCGGGACCTCGCGTCCTGTTAAATACACTTTGTAGATGTGGTCAAAACCCTACGGGAATGGTATGAAGTTGTTCCGTACTGGATATATGGGTTCGAGGGTAGGTATAATTGATGTATGGTAGCAATAACGACGCGTAGAGTGTCTCACGCGAACCCTTGGAGTACATAAATAGCCAAACTTCTCAATGAGACATGGGGAGGGGACAGGAGTATTGTGGTCTTGGCGTGAAGCACGTCCAAGCACGTCCCTTTGCTAGGATGTTCTTAAGTCGAATTGAATCAAGTCAAAAGTTGTCATAACACCTTCAGCGGGATCCTTGGGTGTGCCACACTAGGATTAACACTTGTGAGCTGGCCTCAGGGAAATTTGAATTAGAGGGTCGGGCGTGGTCAACATATGTTCTCCAGGCCTAAGGCGTATCAACAACGAAATGGCCACAGTTGTACCATCGGATAAATTGGTGGTATAGTTTATCAGAGGCAAGGAACTCGTCCTGAGAATATTAGGGCGGAGATGGGGGGCAATAATGTTCTGGAAGTCGAGAAGTATGAGGAGGTCGCGCGGATGCAAACTGCTCCCAGGTTAACTCTTGTTTCAACACCTCCAAACTCACACCAGTCGTATACGAGGTCGTAAAAGTTCTCGACAAAGATCTCAGAGTAAGCGAGCGTAGAGCAGTGTGGAAGGCGCTAAGGCGAGTAAAGACACTACTCCTGGATGACCTCTTGAATGCGTAGCCTGACGATTCCAATTTGAAAGGGGGTCCATGGGTGACTGAGTTGCATTTGAAATACTCTCTGAGAGTAGACCCTGTCGAACGAACGAACACCTAGTAGATAAAGAGGTAATGAGGCAGGCTGTAAGAGTGACGATTTTGGGACATATGGGAACCTCGATATTCCACCTGCATTATGGCTCATCTATAGATATTTTACCTAAAGGGATGAAGCCGATGAGCAAGGGCAGTGCAAAACAAGAGTACCTGAATGCCGTTAAACTAAAGCTAAGGACCCATGTCTTCCCTCGCGGCCTAGAAATGGTTGCCAGTGATAAGCATTGGCGATCTAAGGCCAAAAACATCTTCCATCGAACGGAAATTCCGGATTTTATAATCTCAACAACGAACTTGGAAAAAAACAAAGTGCACCGGTAGCATTCTGATACGATTTAGCTCACCCAAGGTCAAATTTAAGCCCCATTTCGCCTTTGTTTTTGTCTCCCTGCTCCTGCAGCATCCCTCCCCCTGAGACGCATGAGGCTCTTTTCGTTCTTAAAACCATATAGTGTCGCAACCTAAGGGGATTGTAGGACAAGACCCGCTTTTCCTCGACCAGTTAACTTTTCCTTCAGATATGTCCAATTTTTACCCAGCCAACACCTGGTGATTCCCTTAATATCAGTTTTTACGCCATACCATCCCTCGTCCGTCTTAAAGGGCCAAGTTAAATGAATGATTGGGCACGAGAAAGGTGCGGCCACTGCCTCCTTGATAGTACCAGCTACTTGGAAGTTCAATATACCCAACCTCCGAAGGAACGGATTTCTAAGATATTCGGTAATGACGAGATGATGACCGGATACTTGAGTTCGGAACTGGATGATCCAGCGTGGCGGGGAAATGACTTCATTATATGTTAAGCGGTTGGAGGTTTGGAAGCGGAAATACGACAAGGGAAATAGTGAATATTCGTTATTGACAGTGATGTATTGTTAAGTAACCCTTCAGTGTACCGGACTTAAGTGTACTGGATAATGACTGAGCGTCTCAGGAACATCATCCACAACGGTGTGACAATGTCTTCATCGTCGCCGGCTATAAGTGCAGTAGTGGCGTCGTGACTCACGTTCTGGCGGTATGAAGAGGATTGGGGTGGATAGGGATGCCTAGGCACCCTGACGATAACATCATAGGTAATCTCGCATCTTCCCTGCTATTGTATCCATGTACATGGCTTTGAGACGCTTGAGTTGACATCCCGGGCCGTCTGTTGAATATTTTGCGTACTACGAATGCCACCCATTAGGAGTTACGCCTGCCTCAAGGGCTCATAGAACAAGAAAGCAATGCTAATGTACTTGATGCAACAAATAAAGAATGATGATGGTCAAGGAGACGATAACAGGTAGCTATAAAACTACAAGATAATATAAATACTACAACACCAGCCCACGCATTATCCCAACACGCACGACCAACAGGGTCTCTAGTGCTCGCTAACAAACACAGCGGCCATACCCATACCAGAACCAATGCACATTGAAGTGGCGAACACCCGCTTGCCGGTCTGCTTGGCAATGTTGAGGCCAGTAGCAACCTGGCGAGCACCGGTGCAACCAAGAGGGTGACCAATGGCGATGGCACCACCATTAAGGTTGACCTTTTCGAAGGGAATCTTGAGGTGCTGGATCGAGAAAACTGCCTGACTGGCAAAGGCTTCGTTGATCTCGTAGAAGTCAACCTCGTCCTTGGTAATACCGACGAGATCGAGGACTTTTGGAATGGCGAAGGCGGGACCGACACCCATGATGCGTGGTGGAACACCAATGACGGCGGAGTTGACGAACTTGCCGACGATGGGGAGACCGAGCTTCTTGGCGACGGAGCGACGGGCGAGAAGAACAGCTGCAGCACCATCGGAAACCTGGGATGCGTTACCAGCGTGGGTGCTTCCATCCTTGCTGAAAGCAGGCTTGAGCTTGGACAAGCTCTCGGCGGTGACACCATCGCGGATACCATCATCAGAGTCGACGACGATTTCAACCTCCTTCTCTGTCTTGGGGTCGATGATCGTGGTCTTGATGGGAACGATTTCGTCCTTGAACTTGCCCGCCTTGTTGGCAGCAGCGGCTTTTTGGAAGGAGTTGGCAGCAAATTCGTCTTGGATTTGTCGGGAGATGTTGAAGTCTTTGGCGACGTTTTCAGAGGTGATACCCATAGGAATAAGACAGTCCTCAGCCTCCTGGTTCTCGAGAATAGCATCAGAGGCATCAGGAGCGGCACGAGAGCCATAGCCGTGTGTCATGGACTCAACACCAGCACCTGCATATCAATCAGCGCCGGAACATAGGATTGCACGCAGTGAGGTGTAACGCACCAATACCGATGCTAATCTGTCCAACCTTGATCTCATTTGCGATCTGCGTAATGGCGGTAAGGCCAGAAGAGCACTGGCGGTTGACAGTGTTAACGGCCGTAGTGTTGGGGATGCCTGCGTGGAGGGCAGCCATGCGTGCTTGAGAAGCACCGCCACCGGGAGGAAGGACGTTGCCGACTGCAACATCCTCGATGAGTTTGGGGTCAAGATTGACGCGAGAGTAGACAGCGCGGAGGACGTTGGAAAGGATAAAGTCGGGTTTGGTGTCCTTGAAACCGCCCTTCTTGCCCTTAGTAATGGCTGAGCGGATTGCAGAGACAATGACGACGTCGTCGTCGTGCTGCTCAAGGAGGCGCTGGTAAGCGGGAGACGAAGAAGACTGGGTGGCCATTGTGGTGGTATGAAGGAAGATGTGAGGAGAGCGTGGAGGCGTCTATCTGGATTTATAATGACAAGTCCGGGAACCAGTTGGCGGAAATCACATGTCATCACCGGCTACTGACTCCTCAACCTCAACCCATGTTGTTCTCTCAAATCTGCTGTTCGTTCTATCACATGTAGTTTAACTGTCGTCGCGTAATATATCCACTTGGCTTCAGCTGAAACCTACAACCCAATGCCCTTAGTCCGTTCGGAAATCCCATGTTGGAAAACGAGGGGAACCCACCTATTCCCACGACTGCACCAGAGCTTTTTGCATGATAACAGAGACAGGGTGACTGAAAGTCGACGGTGACCCTCTGAGTGCCACAAATCGTCCATGCGAGACAAGAATGGACAACTTCCAAAACCTAAACTACTCTTCGAGGTCAAAGAGGGACGACCTCGACCTCCTCCTAGCTAGCCACTCCGACCTGACCGTGATTTGTGATCTCAATACCTCAACTATCATGTCCGGAACGTGTAGATACGTTGGCCCGAAACTCGAAATCATGGGCACCTATGGCAAAAGGAGTGGTCCCACTCCTTTCCTGAAACTGGGTTAACCCAAAATTCGCCAATAAACTCGGATGAAACATACGAAAAAGCAATTCTTATTCCTCGAAGAGAGAAGAAGCAGCTTAAGAGACAAGAAATCCCTTCGCCAGTGACTCGGGAATAGCATCCAATATTCATGGACGCAGGGATAGCATAGTGCGCCAGTGGAGAGCGTGAATGAAAGGAGGTGGTGGATGTTATGTTGTTGGGCACTATCTGTCAAAGTCTCCTATGGTCACATTTGAGACTGTAGAGTCATGGCCACGTCCGCCAAAGTTTCGAGATATACCCTTGTGGTGAGCTCCGAATGAAGCCAGGTCTCGACATCGGATGGGCGCTCTCTGGGCTTTGAAGACGCGGGGCCCAGGATATCCGAACAATACCCTTCGCTTCGCTATTGGAGTACCAAAATCTTTATGGATCGCAATAAAAGGATACCGTCAAGTAGAACATACGTCGGACGACTCGAATCCGTAATACCACCCACACCCCTGTTAGGGATATGTGCATTTGTCGAGAGTGGTCGGATATGTTGGTGCGTATCTCGAGGGGGAATCCGGTCGTTCACCAACTAGCTCGGTTTATATTGTCAGTCAACAGTAAAGCACTCCACTTGTGAGAGATGCGTGCTCTTCTTCACCCATACCACTGACGGCCACGCCGAGACATCGGGCTTCCCTCGTACGATGTGAAATGCATAGGGGACGCCAGTATGGATTGGGTTCGTTCAGATGCAGGGCTGGCAAGGCACTAGGAGTGATTAGGTTGGACGCTAAGCTAGCTGAGAATAATGATCATGTTACAACTTGAGGGCATGAAAGTCACGTTTAGGTCCGCTGGCTTTCAAGACGAGAAATACGCAGCGTGTGATTCCGGTGGTCCTCTGTAGAGGCCGCCTCAGAGTTTCCCAGGGAATTTATTTCTCCTCAAGGCTTAAACATGAGGGGGTCAGGGCAACAAAGACGAAAGCCGCAGACTCGAGAACTGGATTACCGACCAGGGTCGCCAAGCAATGCAAGTAACAACCATCACTGCCTCGCTACAAAGCTTGAAATCACAGTAATGTGTTCTGTCCTGTGACGGTGGGTCCCGCTTCATGTAAATAGGCCGAGGTCTCTTGAACCAAAGAACAGCCAGGCAACTGGCGTCGTTATCGCGATCCAGGCGAATTCCATGGACTTCATCATGTGAAGAGTCTTCCAGCAGCGCCGTATGAACCTTTATATATCTTTGGAACAAGCAGCCTGAAACGCAACCGGCAGACATTCGGGGCATGGAATCGAATGATGTTAGATAGAATGGGTGGCACGCCACATTATTGAACTCCCGTTCCCTCCCGATTCAGCTAGTCTTCTACCTCGTTTACCAACATCAGCAAGATAAGGCATCATTCAGGTTCCCCTTGACAAAAGGACGTGGATTAGTATGGCAGCATATCAATCATCATTGCACAACCCGGAATCCACACCATGAATAGCACTGGGCGGACACCAGGCAAAATCGATTAAGATTCTTGTCACTTTTGATAGAGAACCTCGCACGACTTGGTTACCGTCTACGGAATAACAGCGGAAATCGATCCTTCCCGAAACTGTTTTATCTGTTACAAGTGGGCTCGCCACTGGAGCCTGTGAGGTGCATATCTGTCAAATAAAGTTGTGCCTTCTTGGAAGCTGGAAGTCCAGCGCTACGACTAAACTTAACTGTCTCAGCTCTGAATCGAGGTGAGGAGCAAGGGGCGGTCTGCGGAAGGGAGTTGCGACAAATTAAACTGCCCTCATTGACCTCTGATTTCTGGGGTGATATTGTTTTAGCACGGGCGCTGAGCTGACGCCAAGCCAAACTCCATTCAGGATCTAACTTCTGGTACAGGTGAGGAACGATTTAATTAAACGATCAAAAAGCAGTGATTAGACATCAATATTCGACTTCTTTTGCTGAATCGTTTTCGCGTGAGTTCCAGCAATGCAATGGTTCCGTTGCTGTGAGGAATGTATTTGGAACGTGAATTGGGTTGCAGAGTCCCTCATAGCATAAGACTTAAAGAGCCATAAACGCTGTATGACTCCACTGATGGGCAGCTGCATTTGCCACAAGTAAGACAGGGTATACATAGTATCTCAACACATTGGTGGAGGTTAAGATGAAAACGAACAGAAGTTTCTCAAAGAATGCCGGCTGAGCGGTGAAGAGTAATGGTATGGTGTGGCTGTTACGCAACGGGCGTGGTGCATGTGCACTCCATTGACTCGTGGTCAGATACCAGGCCCTATGCTCCTATCCACGTATGGTTCTATTGTTCACACCCTGGCGCACGACGGGCATTGTGTCGCTAAGCAAATAGCCAGGTTCGGCATAAGTACGCCGTTAATAGTTGTTAACCTGGTGCCAAGTTCATGAACGCCTGAGGTGAAGACACGACGCTTGTAGCCTGGGGCCGGCGTATGAGTGAACCCATGTTCGGGCAGCGTTTCACCACGGGTGTTAAAAATGAACGTTTGACTCTCAAGTCATATGATATCCATGGGACATGCCTTTCTCCCGACTTCCTTCTGAATCCTTCTTACGCTAGAGAAAGCATCAAATTACGATACGCTAAGTCGGGTCCCAGGGGTAAACGTCACAAGTTAGGGGCAATCAATATGAGAACGCCCAGAGACGAATTGGAGTATCCTAGTTGAAACAATGAATTGGAAGGGTAAAGGTATGGCAACAGCTACCTGGGGGGTATGTAATACCAAGTGTGCTTGGTGAGGAATCCAGAATAAAAGGGTAAATGGTACGCGTTGGAGATTAGTGAATCGCAAATGACTACGGGGCCTATCTGAAGGCCACGAGGTTAATGTTCTCGTACGGCATGTTTGCGTCTTACCAACATGCGAGTTCTATCAATCCTGCGATCACTACGTTGTATTATTTTTGCTCCTTCCAGGTGTCAGGACTTTTGCTGCCGCCTGCATCCAGGCGTTCTAATGGGTTGTCATATCCGAGATCTTGAGAACTTCTAACGAAATAGGTTTAGTCATAGTCCTTGGGAGCGGCGCATGCACAAGAGAAGCTCATGACATTTTGCGCCCATCACAGGATAAACGACACTCGCTACAAGATGGATGCAATGCTGCTCTGCAGAGCGTCACCCATTGCACCGACCCAAGTGGCTGCGACTTAATAGGGTATCAGATTGGCATCACCGTCATCAGAATAATGCCCATACAACTTTCTAGCTTGATTTCCTACCTGCGTTCGTTATCCTCTATCGGTGTTTTCGAACTCTCTCGAATGGGTACTTCTGCGAAACAACATCGTTCCACGACTACAGTGAGTGCCCTGAGCCCATTAGGGATTTTCTAAGCCATTACCCAGCCCCCCACGCAATTCTTCCACGGGTTTCTCAAAAAGCTTTCTACGAGGGGACTGCTTATCCCGAACGGGGCATCGGTAATAGGTAGGCCAATTACCAGAAAAGGCATTTTCCATAACAGTGCAATATACATTCTCCTTGAGATTCCAATCATGATCATCTCGCACAGCCATCCCTCCAATCGAGCCAACGGTACATGGCGTAGACTATTACTACTTTGGAGACTGGTGTAGATTCCATTTGGCTGTCATGTTGAAGCTTCATAGAGTGATCTAGAGCTTTCAGAAGGTTCGAGGGAGAATTGCCCCCGGTTCGAACACCCGTTTCTCTTTGGAAAAGCGATCCGGATATGCTGCTCAGGCCTGGAGGCACTTGACGTCGGTATGGAACCACTTAGTCCGGAGAACTGGAAGTCGACCTGAGCTGTCAGCAACGCTAGGCTCATAATGGACACGTCACGGCGGCGTCAAGAAGGTATTAGCTCTCGTGCCGTATATTTATAGGCCAGTGTACCCGCGCGCATTTTAAACGAACCTTGCTTGACACAACGGTGATATAGCCCCCGGAACATAAGGAATTTTTCGGGAAAGGTTGTCGTTAGGAATTCCCGCGGAGCGCCAACGTTACCTGTAGCGCCCCCACTTAACAGCGCCCTCCGTTGTCCCCGCCTTCTGTTTCAATATCGAAGGATATGAGATAATGACTATGGCCATTGCGTCAATTCACAGTGTTTGCTGTAACATGGTGATCCATCATCAATGACGCCCCCTCCTCCCATCAGTTTCCTCGCCGGAACAAGCGCGCCTATCTGCGAACGATCTGATTTCCAAATCTGATCGGGATATCATATCATCAACCCTCCAGCACTCACGGAGGTACTCCTCATCACCCTAAACCCCATCAGTGCATCACTCATCATATCACCTTCTCGTCGCGCCTACTTGCTTCTACTTCTGTCTTTCCTTGGGTGCGGTGCTGCGCGACACCACACAAATCAGTACATCATTCCATCATATCAGAGTTCAATTTACGAAAAGGGAAAAGGGGGGAACCATGGAACGCGGATAGTCCAGGTTCAAGCTATTTTCTGCGGTTCGTAGCGCATACTCACGCATATGCAAGTTTGTCACACTACCAAGTCATTTGCGCAGTTGCTACTCGTGTCTAATGCACTGATTGATGATGCTCCACGTCCACGATTGGCGATGTTGAAGTTGGTATCACAGCGACCCTTGCTGTGCGCTCGTGCTTCCCGAGTTCCTGAGTTCACCATCCCTCAAGGTCAGCCAAAACAAACCACTGACACTGCGATCTCCACCGCACCAGTTCTATTAATCATGCCGTCCTGTTTGAGGCAACCATTTATGAATAAAACGGTGTCCGTGTGGGAAACGACCTTGACTGAAATGAAGAATGCATCTCTTTTTGAGCTTTCGAGTCCAGTATATTCACACTCGGTGTATTCAGGTGTCGATATTGATGATGTAGTGGTGAATGATGCACCCTCCGCTGAGTGATGACCGATAGATGACATTGATCAATCGAATACATAGTGAATGAATGAATAAATGAATGCAACGTGGTTCGGTGATTTGATATCACTGGTGCGTGTTCGCTGGGTCTCATTACGGTGCCACAAAAGTTCCAAGCCTGACCTTAACCACATTTGACCAAACACACTGATCTGTGATCAGACCATGTTGGGATGCATCGATAACGATGTCTACTGCGTGTAGACTAGAACGACACCATCATTGACACCATCATTCACCATACGGATACTCAACAGCTTTCATTCTGCAGTCCAAGTTTGAATAAAAGATTCATTCAGCAGCGCATGCATACCCATAGACGACACCCAACGCCGAATATAATCCACCTATTGCTTCATACCCCACCATCACCGAGTAAACTGAATAGAAATGCATATTTTTAGACAATAACCTCACCGTTCTCAATCAGGTGTCATACTACCGAGGTCTTCGTCTTCCCATACCCTCCCTTCCCCCATCTTCTCCTGACCGTCACAGGAGAACATAGACGAATAGCAACGAACGTTGATGAGTGATGATATATCACCCCAGCTGTGCACGCCATCATCAAAACGCCGTAAGAGAATGAAAATACATACTCCCACCAGACAACTGATATGTACGCAAGCCCGTCCGAATCAAGCCTAAGGCCAAAAACGGAACTATATTCTTCCCCGATCATCACATCATCACACCCTACTACAAGCTCCAGATAGTCCCTGTCCCAAGTTAAGTCCCCAGTAGAGACCATCTGGAGAGTGAATCCTGACCGGCTAAATGGATTACTTCGGGAGTTTCGAGTTGAGTCACGAGTTCGAACCGTTAAACATAGAAAGAATCGGTTGGCTGGTGTCCCCCAAAGTTCGAACCTCAACTCGCCCTCGGAACAAGCGTTTTCAGTCGGAGCTAGGATTGCACTTTTCGGCAGGAATCCGGTGCTTTCGATGGCCCTTTGGATGCACCTAGGTTTGAAGCAAAGGGCTGATCGAGGCTTCTGATGCCACCTTCCTCCTCTCCTGGCGATGCGCACCCAGTCGAAAGTCTGGTGATCTCCGGCGCCTATCCGCAGAAGTCGATAAGCTCGTCGTTGCGGTACTAATAGAACCCCATATACAAGCTCACTGCTTTCTTACGTCGATCTCTTACTGAAAAATATTCCAATTACTCAACCAGAAGAGCGTCTTTTCTTCTCCACCTTTCTCTTCTCGTACGGATTGAAGTACATAGTGCTGGCCTTCCTCGCATAAACCTGTGGCACTCTGTGATATACAAACCTCAAAGTCCAAAGCTTAACCATATTTCAGAAAGAGGTCAAGAGCGGTGCGGGAAGTACGGTCCGTCCAACGAGCTTAGAGGAATGAAGAGGGCACTAACGTTATCCGAAGAACTATGCCAGCCACTCTTCTGAATTCGCTCCGTCACCTACTCTAGTCAAGTCGGAACGACTGAAAAAAGACGGACCCTCATTGTATATACTTGTCATAACTACTCGGGACTCTTCAACCACCGGTACCGGGACTCATGTACATGCGTGAGCTTCCAAGCTTCTGAATTCAGCCGTCAAGTCGCCGTCCGGGGAAATGCTCTCTAGCCCAGAGACGCAGCCCGCAGCAAAGCACGGGAGGGGGGGGGGGGGAATAGATGGACGCTACGCTGGATACTCGTGAGCAACTCGGACTCTGGTAAAGTGGGATTGGTTTTAGAAGCACGGACCGACCTCCAGTTGTACGTGTGCATCCACATCACCCCCACCGAAACCAATAGCAAAAAACCAAAAACAGAGACTTTCACTTTCACTTTCATTTGATCTGTACTACTCTAGTGCTTCTCCTCACGCACCAGATTCTCGTCTCCTGACCACCCACAAAATCCATCCATCCCAAGTTCAAATATCCAAATGCAAGTTCCAGAAGGGGAGAAATGCGGAACCCTGCGCATGTCACCGTTCGACCCGAGTCGGTAAAAGCAGGCGTCATCCATCTCCACGCCAATACCCGACCCAACCCGCGTCATCTCCCCCCGTAATCGATGGCAATTCTCTGACCCCGTAAAGCAAGTCCTACCCAGCCGTATTATCAACGGCGCATCCCTCCCCTCCTCCCTCCCTCTGCACCCAGCCAAGTTTTCGGATCACGTCTCAAGATCTCGAACCAAAGTCGCCTCGAGGCGCCGCCATATATGTGCCGAAACCTGCCAAGACCGAAGACCGAAACTTCACGAAGGTTCCCGCGCACGAAACCGATTCAACCAGCTGTGGAATCTATGTACTTACAAAGCAGCCCGAGCTGCGCCGTTGCGAATAATGACTCGTAGGGGCTTCGAGATGATGTTACATACCGTACTAAGTATAATCACAGTCTGTAATGAAAGCAATCGGACCTATAAAATCGGGGAATCGTTTAAATGGATATAAACCGCCCAACCGAAGGGCGAAGCCGAGTACATCCTTCCACATAAATTAATGGGAAAAGAAGCGCAAGGGGGAGGGACGCAGCGTTCGTCCATACTTACCCAGCTCAGTCGCATCGACGCATCGGCGGATCATGATGCAGGCCAACACATTGACGTCGAAGGACATCGAACATCGAACCCACGAGCTCAGCTCGCCTCAACTGGCTAAGCCAACCCACCTTCTTCTACTCCCCAACATTAAAAGTACTCAGTTATCTCATTTCCACTGATGAATGGGATTATCTAAACGAGGCGTTACTTCACCTCCTTTGATTAACCCTGATTAACCCAACGTAAGGAAGGAACAAAGCAGACCAAGGACCGAATCGGGTCTTGAACACCTCTGCCAAAATGGGGTCAAAGCGGCTATTTACTACTGCCCACAGCATCTCAGGTTGCAGTCCACGTCCACACGCGGGAGTGCCGTACGTACGTCCCAAGTACAAAGAAGGTACAAACACACACACGCATGGTCCACGTCTAGACCGTCCAAACGTCCACCATCCAGATTCCACCCGCAGCTATTGTGCAGGGTCCTGCCATCGTACAAAGCAACCTTGTCCCATTAACGGGATGAATAGCTCATGAACTTCGAAACCAGCGCTGCTGACTGACATATTTCCCGGACCGACCGGGTCCATTTGTCAGCGCCAGACACATCCGCGCCCATGTGATGCCATCAGATCAGATCAATTTTCATTGATCCCATCGATCAACTGTCTTTCCTTTTGCAGCTTTATCCACTCACCCCACTCTCCCTCCCCCGATTCCCTTCTGGTCTGGTCTCCCCGTGCGTTTCCGTTTCGTCTTTCAGATTGCACTGCCTAGGGGTCCAGTTTAGGTTTTTTTTTCATCCAGTCCCCTTTATTGCCCAAACCTTACCTACGCTACGCTACAAATATGTATCAGAGAAAGAAAAGGATTTGACAGCCTGAAAAGAAATGGAGCGGTGGTGCGGGCGTTGAAGCATGTAGAATTGGCTTGTATATAGTGCTTGTATATACGACGCTGGGATATAGATATATAGTCGAGGGGTTATCAGTTCGACTGAATCACCGGCGAGAAGAGAAAGCGGAAAGGAACTACGGCCAATAGACACAGAAACAAAAACATAAGAAAAGCAAAAGAAAAAGAAAAAGAGTAAACGAGAGAAGAAAACGAGAGGTAGGGGAAGAGAACAGTTAAATAGATGAAAGGCAAAGCATATCAAAAGGGAGAGAAGAAAGAAACAAGGTCCGTCTGATACGAACAACGGATCAAGTACGTTGGTATAACAGAAGAAAGAAAAATATTAAACGGGGCGCGGAAGGAAAGCGACGATCAGGATCATTCATCACCACCGTCGTCATCATGATCATCCAAAAGACAGAAGACACGATCGAGCCTTTCACATATGTGGTGAATTCTGAGCTGCGAGGAACGAGCAAGAGTTGATACACAACAATAACAAAACGGATTAGATACCAAGTGATGAAAAATTGAAGTGTGGCGAAACGAGCTCAGCAGCAAGAAAATCCATCCACCGTCTTTCATTTTTGTTCTAGAGAGAAAGAATCGTAACAGGAGGAAGGAAAGGGGGAGAACGAGAAGCCGCAACCGACGCCATCGCTCGTTCACGCCACGTTTTCGCCTGCGGGTTGTTCTCGAGCATTCGAGTCCTGGAGAGTTTGGGCCCTAAGGTGGGGCGATGGCGATGCCTGTCGGCTCTGGCTGTTGCTATGTGGTTGACTGTCTCCGGTAGGCTTCCTCGATGGTGGCGGGGGCATGTGGGGGGAACCACCAGGAGCGGAATCTGCACCATTACCCGCTTGACCCGAGGGGTTGTTAGCACCACCCGAGGGTGCAGATGCGCTGGGATTGCTGTGCCACGTCTGGAGGGCGGGCAGATTGTGGCCACCAGAATTGGGAGCGCCGTTGGACGGGGGATACTGATTCGAGCCCGGTTGAGGAGCGCCGCTTGACTGGGAATTGGCAGTGGGGCCCATATCGCGTCTTTGATCCTGGATAGGCGCGACAGAGGGATGGCCGTAGTACGAGTTTGTGGGCGGAGAGATGGGAGGAAGCTGGTTGGAGGGCGGAGTGCGTCCGCGGAGCGTCGAACCGGCAAGAGGGCCACGTTTGTGCGGGAACTGCTCCGGTCGGGGACGAGAGTGCGTGCGCTCAAAGAGGCCACACTTGTTACAGAGCTAGGAAACGAGGGTGTTAGTCAGCGAGTTGGAAAAAAACAAAACAAAAAATTGTAAGAACAGGGGAAAAAAAAAAAAATACATACGACTTTGCCAGGGCTGAGATTGGACCTGCGCCAGGTGGAGGTATCTGTAGTGCAGCAGTTGAAGCACCTGCGACGGACACGGTCACTAAGCTTGGTTGCGGCATCGTCTGTGTGGACGATGGTGACCGGCTGGGAGCCTGGGACAGGGTAGGGGTGGTACGGGTCACGGTGGGGAGGCGGGGGATTGTGCATGGTGGGGATGGAGAACTGGGGCGGAGGATGGTAGGGGTGCTGGTGAGCAGGATCCTGGTCATAGCGGTGGTGGTCAAAATGGGGGTAAGGCATGTAGGCGGGGTGTTGGATGTGCTGGTAGGGGGGTGGATAGAGATGGGGAGAGCGACGGACGGGGGGAGTGTTGATGGAAGAGCGATCCTGAGAAGCGTCAGAGGGGGCAGGAGAATGGGAATGGGAGTGTGGGTGGCTGAGGGTGGTGATTGGGGGCGGTGAGGGGAGACGCTGTTGGGTGGACTGTGGGTCGTAGCGGGAGTGGATGCGGTTGTTGCTGTTCATTGGGTGGACGTTGACGGACATCTGTTGGTCTTTGTTATCAGAGGACTGTGAAAGAAATCAGGGTCATGTTGTGGGGGTGTAGAGAAGAGAGGAGGACATACATCGCGAAGAGCTGGGTCAATTGCGTCCTCCTTTGTGTCTCGTGGAGAGTTGTTGTTTTCTGTCGAGTCTTGTTGCCTGGGGAGAGTCAGCGGAGGAGGGAAGGGTATAAAAACGAACTGACCAGCCCAAAGTGGCCATTGTAAATGTTCTCTTGCCTCAGTTCACAATCAAACCAGTAAACCAAACCCCATCACTCCACCTACACTCAGTTTCAGGCGCCGACTCTCGGCATTCCCGGCACTCCCCCTTGCCCTCTGTCGGCGATCCAAGTGGATCACCGCCCCAGATCCCCGATCCCACACCTTATCATCCTGACCCTGCACCCTCCTCATCTCAGATACACACGGCCCCGAAATCGCGATCCGCCGACTCTCCTCCCACCGCGCGCGATGCCACTCATTCAGTCCTATTCTTACCGCGATGCTCTACATACATCCCACCGTCACCACCGGACCACCCACTCCTTCGCGGCTTTCATTTCACTTGTCCAGCGCTCAGTCTGACGTCGATCCAGTGCCTCCCCCCAGCACAAAATACCCAGTCCCATGTGCTCGCCATCGCACGGAACATGGGTTCCATGCACCATGCGGCAGCTAGGCTCAAGAAGTCCCACCGCCTGCCCAGCCCAGAAGTCGGAGCTTCTACTCCAGTCACGTTTTCGCACATACCTTGTACATACATACAGCACACTATACATGTAATGCTACTGCTTTCTCTCGTATCGGTGCTTTTTCTACCATTTTGTCTGTCCTGGAGAACCCAAAACAGCGACGCGGCGAATACGCGGGCCAATCTGCGAATGAAGTCAATGCCCATCCTCTCTTCTTCTTCAAGCGCAAAGAACCCCGTCCTTAGCCACAATCCCATAAACGTAAACCGCACCAAAACGCACCATACCTAGACCCGCACCAACCACCCGCTCGCGAGAGACAATGTATCCATATATATTCACCCAACCACCACCTCCCGCCTTCGCGTCCCTCCCCGAGTACGCTCGTTCCTCCGAGGACAAGCGCCGCATAGCTACGTCCATTAATCCCATTCCCAGCACCAAGTCCCAGGGCACAGCCAAGCGCAATTGCAGCCTGTTCAATTACGCAACTCTTTTGGCCAGCCAACCACCGCCTTCATCTCGTCTCCTATGCTTATTGCATGCGTGTGTTCTCCACGGTAGAACCAACGTTCTATTTCCGTCCTCGATCAATGCCCTCTCATCAGATCAGATGAACTGATGACCCATCGCATCGTGGCGTTCGGCCCTCGGCTAGTTCCAGCCAGCCAATCACAGTCCCCTGACATACGAAATCCGAGGATCCTTACATACTCTCCCACTACACGATTACCCAGTTTCTTCACAGACTAGGAACACCGCTTGCACGGACAGACATCATGCACAAGACTCCCTGGACCAAGGGTTCTTCCCTCCCCTCGGATAGACTTGCCCCAAAAAATCAACCCAAAAAAGTCCAGAAAAGTAAACAACAGACTGCAGAACAGATCCCAAAATCAAAAGAGGTTAGAGAGCTTGAAAGCCTCATCTCCAACCTCGAATCAAGCACCACTCCATCACGCGACCCGAAAGGCGGTTGCTTCTGCCTCGGCAAGTCCACAATTTATCCCAGGTATAACTTTGATTAATTGCAATCACATCTGATAACAGCCAGAGAACATACTCTATCACCTTATACACCCATCTGCACATCTTGTGGTCTCATCCTCTGCACATTAAATAAACCGCACCACACCTGCCCAAACACACAATGCACCTCTCCCCTGCTCTCCCCTGCCCAACGCACTTCGCTCCTCTCCCAACTCCAAGCCACCCTCACAGAAACGCTCGCTAAAGAACAAGCCGAACGCGAGCGCCAAATCGAAGAAGCGAAAAAAGCAGCAGGCGCCTTCCCATCTCTACCCTCCTCCACCTCCTCTTCAAGCCCCGCCATAGCCACTCCAACCCCACTCAGACCAGCAACCGAACCGACTCACAGAGTCCTCTCCCTAACTTCCAAATCCAACAATAAAGGCGGTCGCAACAAAGTAGTTGTCGTATCCTCATACACAACAACACCTGCCTCCTCCCTTCCCGCTTCCCGCACCGAAACCCCCGACACGGTCCGAATCCCACCCCCTCCCATTACCGTAGACCACGTCACAAATCACCGTCCAAACCCCTCCCGCCCTTGGCAAAACCTCACTCTCCCCGATGGTGATGCTGTGAAATACATTTCTGTTCCCACTCCCACCGATCCCGACAAATCGAATTTGCAATCCCGAACAGCGCGTCGGAAAGCGAACCAGAAAGCCAGATCAGGCGCAGAGAAGAATAGTAATAATAAAGAAAACTCGCCTGTTACTTAGATCGGGCCGTTGGGAGCGGGAGAGTGGACATTCCATCTGTTCATTTAATTCTTGTATAGACGCGCAATTCCACAAATCAACCTGAGCAACTTCTCATCACCCTAGCGACCTAGTCCACCTCGTATGGTCGACGGTTGAAACAGAAATTTTACGGTTCTTCGTCCTTGAGACCATACCATCATTCCACTACCACAGTTAGTTGACAGTGTCAAGTCTATCTCTCTGATCTCTTTCTGAAGCGAATCATCGCAGATCCTCACATCCATCCAACTCCACATTGCACGGAACCCACACGCCGGGGGAAAAAGGCTCAAGATTCAAACAAGATAGACGACAACCTGTACTGCATGATTGGGTCGTTTCGCCAACTCCGTTCACTACTTCCCCGTGAAGAACGGTTTCAATTTATAACTCATCCTTTCTCCTGTCAAAATTGTTATGCAATACTGCGTTTCACTACACTCGGCACTATCATTTATTTGATCACGATTTACCCCAACCCACTCATTCTTTCAGGGGACTTGACAAAGAGCGTTCATCATCATCATTATCATACAATCCCATCAGCTACATACGATATCATCACACAAACTCACTTCATCATCCCTGCTCATATCCAACGAACTGAACAAGCAACACAAGCCCAAGAAGCCTCAACGAATGACTGGCACTGAACCCGAAGACGGGGCTTACCAAACGATCCTGTATCACCGGAAAGAAGCCACGAAGATAAACAATATACCCTGCAAGTTCCAACCATGGTCTCCTAAGAATACTAAGATACCGAACTACCAATGAAAACCAAAAACAAATCCCAAAAAAACCACTAAAGACATATGAATGCCGAGTCCACGTATGAATCGCACCAAACCCATTAGCCACCCAACCACCTACGCCCCGTCTCTGGCGGTGGTGCCAAGCTCGTCCATTACCATAACTCCACCCACCACAATCGGTGGAAAAAATATGAACATCAAGTACCATCAGATTCGGTTCGAAAGAGACTACCTTCCTTTTCTCCTCCTAATTACGTCCCACTACCCTACCCTCCCCTCCGAGGAGACGAAGGGCACGGAG
This sequence comes from Podaxis sp. C-F-92630, assembly GCA_018524945.1. Classification (NCBI taxonomy): domain Eukaryota; kingdom Fungi; phylum Basidiomycota; class Agaricomycetes; order Agaricales; family Agaricaceae; genus Podaxis; species Podaxis sp. C-F-92630. The sequence continues at coordinate 22,059 of JAEUWS010000076.1, forward strand.
AATCCGGCGAGATAACACCACGGCGAGAATCCAGAGAATCCGAAACGAGTTTAGCCTCTACATCTCGCAGTGCCTCATCGCCTCGTTCCAGCATCTCCTGAGCAACGGCTAATTCTCGTTCGGCCCTCTCCAGTTCTATACGGACTTCCTCTGCGTGCGAAGGTGAACGCACGTACACACGTGGTGACGCCAATGAACCTGGGTCTGGAGTTGGTGCGCCGCGGTTTCCTGTGCGTGCAGAAGGCTGAGGGAGAGTCTTTCCTCCTTCATCCTCATGGTGGCGCTCTTGGCGCGTGTAATGGTGTTCGCGCTGGATAGCATCATCGCCCACACTACCGCGGTCACTATCGCCGTCATCATCACCACCAACATCAGACCCTTCCCCTCCTCCACCTTTCCGTAGAAGTGATGCTTGAAGCAACCCGTCTGGGAGATCATTACCCGCTTCTAAACTCGTACCCACGTCGTCCGCGTATAGCCCTCCGCCTCCGCCCTTCTCGTCTTCCTCCTCACTACCCCAATTCTCCTCGCATTCCAGCTCATTTCCGCGCTGGTTCTCATCTAACGACCCACTCTCCTCGGAGCGCCTGTCAAGCCTACTCAGCCTCTCAAGATTTTCCAAACTCTCTAAAATCATCTCAGCCTCTCCCCCACTCTGATCCCGGTTTTTCTCTTCGTCTCGGACATGTTCATAATCACGATCATGATCCAGAGCCAAATCAGATCCGGAGAAATCATCCACTAACAAACTGGTTGGCATAAGTGGCGTCGCGAGCTCCATCGACGCTTCCCCATCAATTGCGTCCAGTAGTCCATCCAGTTCCGACTCGTCTAGACGTAACCACGGTGTTTGTGCGTGCAGAGGTGAAGCTGAAGGCTGAGCGATCTCGATATCTCCATGCAGGTGAGATGGCTGGTGGTTGGGATGGGATTGTTGATGAGGCCCCTGTGGATATTCCTGTAGCGGGCGAGTCTCAATCACTAAACTTTCCGTGTCGTGTAAGCGAGCAGAGGGGAGATCGTCCTCCGTTGTGATATCGGGCACTAGTGCAGGTGTCGGATCGGGAACGGAGAATAGTTCGGATTCACGTTCGGGCTCGGGTGATCGTGGCCGTCGTCGGTGTTGCTGGTGTTGGCTCTGATCCAGTCCACCCACAAGGCCGAGACTCGATGATACATCATGTCTAACTGATGAATACAGAGGTGTCGTTGGCAACTGCCTCGCCTCGCACTGTACAGTGAGCTCTTCAATCCGTCTCTGTAACGATCGAATCTCTTCCAATAGGTCATTTTCCCTGGCCTGAGTGGTAACCTTGCATTCATCTAGGTCATGTCGTAATCTGTGGGTAACATAGTATCATGCCCATAAGAAATTTTGATTGGATCCTTGAAAGGAGGGAAATATTTACCGAAGGCAGTCATTCTCGACAACGGTCAGGCGGTGCGCGAGCGCGTCAAGCACATCTTTTCTTGCGTCAACCATAAGGCTATTCCAATCCAAACCGTTTCCATGTTCTGCAAATGCACCTTCTGCATCCTGTAGAGAATAACGTACATAGATCAACGAATATTCCCATGAATAATGAGGGAACACAAAAAATACACACCTTGACCGCGGCAGACTCTTCGCGAGTTCCTCCATCTGATTGATCATCAGCGACTCGTGAGATCGCTTCTGAATGCGGAGAAGCTCTTTGTTCCCATTCCTGGTAGTGATGCCCTTGTTCCTGCCGCCACTCCCGCTGCGTAGCAACAAATCGCAGCAACGACTCGCGTTCCTCCCTGAATGCATCTATCTGAGTCGACAACTCTTGAATCTGCGTGTCCAGTTTCGCAAGAGTTGCAGACCTCAACATGGACCTCGAGCTGCGCGCTTTCGTCCCCAGGAGATCCGGGGAACCGACGTCAGTGGCACCACTAGCGCCACTATGACTGACACCACCCAGCGCCGATGAGGCACCACTAGTACTAGGGCGCATTTCCTTTGAGCCGAACGCACAAGGGGACTTCCAATCAATGCCAATGTCAACTCCACCATCATCGATATCATCATGGAAAGAATGATCATCATCAATACTGTCCGACACCGGAGTTGATGATTGGTATAGACGAATCGGAGAACCCAGAGTCCGATACTGGTTCGAGTTAAACTCGTCCTTGTGGACGCCCAGTTTTGCTCTCGACTTTTTCGGGTCCTTCGCCTTTAGGCTATGCCTATTGAAACGGCTACCGTCTTGCGGGACATGGCTAGAAGGAGTAATGGCCCGCGTATGCGTCCGGGTATGGCTAGGTCCTAAAGTAAAAAGCGTAGATTGCAAAGTTAGCATTACGCGTCCATCGAAGTAGAACTCAAAAAAGGTATCGATATAGAGAAGAAGGGGGTCGGCAACGAGCGGCTGGACATGCTCGGACCGAAACTTTGCAATGGAGCATTGGCGCCGGTTGATAATTACTTTGACCACTGGATGGTATGAAAGCCAAAAGTAAACAGGGATACTCACTTCTGCTGTGATTGCGGGAACACCGCTGTTGGTCATCGCTTGCTCGATCATCAGCGGCATCATTATGTTCATCACGCACGCCTCCATTCCTATTATCGCTGGTGGCATCCGCGGTTGTATCGTCCCTGAGAGTAGTAAGACCAGTAGGTGCGTGACCAGGCTGGGATCGAGGCTGAAGAACAACAGAACGACCGCCCAGATCAAGCTGTGGTGATGCCCCCGATGCTGATTCGACTAAGGATGGATAACTTATAAGGCGAGCTTCTTCGAGCTAAAAGAAGGATTGGTAAGTTTATGCTCTCGAATGCTCATATGAGCCAACGTAGGCAAGCGGGCTTAGACAGAACCAGAGTAGGCTCACCCGCTTGGACAAAGTTTTAATCTCGACCTCCAGGGTACGGTTTCTTGCCGCAGTCATGTTGAGGATCTTGATGATCTCCTCGTTTGTCAGCGCTTGGGTTTGTGTTAACCCAGTTCCATCAAACTTCAGCTCATCTGGCGCAGTTGTTTTGAGTGATGAACCGGTCTTGGTTGCCCTCTTCGAGTCAACGTTGCCATCGGGAGAAATAGATGCGACGTTAACATCATTACGTCCTGATGAGAGGATAGGGATATGAGTCATATGAGTGGTACAATATTCAAGTTCAGCTTCCCGTCTCGCTAGTTGAGCCTCAAGCGTGTCGATTCTGGATTGCAGGGCTTCGCGAGTAAGAGCATGGGTCTCACGCTCGTCGTCTCGTTCTCGACGCAATCGGTCGATGAGAGCTCCTGCATAGGCGAGCTGATCTTCATCCATAGAACGTCGTGTAATTGCTTCAAGTTGACGTGGATGTTCTGATTTGTGGTATGTGTTTCAACAATAATAAATTCGGGATAAGAGAGGTACCTGTGAAGCGAGTGAGCTGGAGGCGGTTGAAAGGCCATGAACGAATGTCGTTCGACTGTTCCACTGATGATCAAGATTTATGAGTGATGAGCATCTACTGGATTGAACGATTAAGGCATACCCTTCTCGACCAACTCCAAGACGGACTCTTTTAGATCATCCCTTTCAGCCTCAAAAGTGCTAACAGTGGCAACATATCGTTGAAACCGCTGGTAGAGACGAGCATATTTCTGCTCTACGTCCTTGAGTTCACTGGCGTGGGTTCGTTGAGCTTCATCAAGGACGTCCAAGGTTTGCAGTAGCCGCGTCTGGAGATTAGACTCTCGAGCAATGTGAGCCAGAATTTCGACATTCAAACGTTCAATCTGCGAGGAACACTACAAGTCAGCTAAGCACTGGCAGAACAAGATGAAACAAGAAAGACCTCCGCAATTTTCTGTTCCAATAAAGATTTCAGGTGACCATGATCCCTGTTTCCCATAACACATCGAGATATTGCTGTTTCTCTCCAATTCGTGAGGTCGTGAGGCTAGGAACTATAGAACCAATTGGTTCGAGGTTGATAATGTTGGACATAAAGTACTCACCTAGGTTAGGGTTACACTTGCTGATATGATGTCACGTGTCCTGGAATTATGATGATGATGATGAGCTCTCAATTTCTAGACATAGTCGGGGCCACTGGGGCTCAGCAGGTGTGTCTATAGGCAAATTACTTGGTGGGAATCCATGTCCCTATATATTCAGGATGGACAGAGCTGTTCCTTTGATGTGAAGCATCAACTGGAATCTGGAAAATAGCTCTTGCTTAATAGCCAGGATGTCAGCCTGACACTTACAAGAGTGATATCCCAAGTTTCAGACTATATGTATGACACTGTCAATCATATTTCTACAACAGTAAGAGATGATGATACAAGCATGAGACTACAGGAATTATGAGTATACTACTAAGGTAATTAGCAAATAGTACAAATTGCACATTGGGTTATACATTCCTCAATCAAGACTGCATAGTGGTCTTCAACATATAGATGCCAATCCACTGAAGGAGCATTAGAAATGGACAAGTGAGGATGAAAGAGCATAGCAGGTACTAGCTGTTATTTGGGCCTGTCCCCACTTGTGAGTAGGGTTGATGATTATCCTGATAATATTTGGTTGTGACCAGTGTATGATATGTGAGCTCAACTTTTTGAGTCATCATATGACATAGAAAATGCAGCAGATGGACAAGATGAGTGTCTGTGTTGAGATGGGATTCTAGATTGGAGTGAGGAAATGGAGACATTTTGATATCCTTGTCTCCTTGTGCTTCTGTGTCTTCTGTTGCTCAGGCATGGTATGGATATCACACTAATGTAGAGAGATACTGTCCTAAGACACCACCCAAGTCAATTAAACCAGGTAAACCTGGTACCCATCTGTTCTTAAGAAACTAGGTGAGTTATCAGGCTCTAACATGGATATTGACACTATCCCTCCCCCTACTACTATCCCTAATGGAGAGACTTCTAGTTCTCCAAAGAAGGAGACTTCTTATCCCTCCAACTCTGGTGAGACTTCTGCTCTGCCTGAGCTCTCTAGCACCAGCTGGACTCCTGTCAAGAACAAATGTCACAAGCCTGTTGCTTGTAGTGGCTTCAAGGCCCTATGTAACTCTACTTGTAATGGCTCTGAAGCTTCATAAAACTCATCTAAGGCTCCTTTTCCCCCTAAATTTCCCCTCCCTCCCTTCTCCTTTTCCCCTCCTTCTATCAATCAAAGCACCAAACCCTAATATACAAGGTCTGATGCTCCTTCTCCCTCTCCCAGAAGGTTGTATGCTGGCACTACTGCCTCTGTTATGATTATTATAGACTATCATATTCTCCTTCATTGTCTACCACTTACATACCCATTGTTGTCTCTACATTGGTCTTGACTTGTCTTGGACTTTGGCCATCAGTCTTGCCTTATCTGTTTCCTTGTACTATTTTGTATTAGACCTCAGTATCCCTTTGGTCTTTCCCTTTCTGTCTCTACCTCCTTATGGCACACAGAATCATAATCTACCTTGGGCTCAGTCATGTCTATAGTTAGTACTCAAGTACTATTAATAGCCTTCTGTATTAGGACATTGTAGTCTCTATATGTTGCTCACACTCTCATGTAGTTCAATAGTTCAATCTTTGTTGTTGCTCCAGTGCAACAGACAGGCATTGATTCTATATCTGCCTTATCATTTTGATTACCACTTGAGAGCTTTGCCTTACCTTGACAAATCCTCAGGCCTTGTGCTACATCTCTAGAAATGCCTGCAGCTTGACTGCTGTATCCTCCCTTAGACTGAGCTTGTGAGATTAACCCCTTTCTCTAGTTAAGAAGCTATAGGAGCTGGTGATCCAGCTTAATTGCAGATGCATTGTCTTAGGATGCAACTCTCAGTGTTGAGACAGTGTCCATTCCATCCCTAAGTAACACTATTGGCATTGGCATCCAGGATGAAGACAGTAGTGACTCTCTGGTTGAAGAGGTAACAAAGACAGGAGTAATGATTGTTATCATAGAAGACTGTGCTTTCAGAGACTTTGAAGAAGGCTGTATAGCCAGTCCTAGCTATGAGGAATGAAAGGGGTGCAAATGTGTATTGGAGAGGATCTCTAGAGTAACACTTGCTGCAGAGACATACATAGAATTCAGTGAGTCTGACTGTACATCTAGAAATATAGTATGCTCTGGCAAAGCAGTTGGGGTCATGCAATTCACTGGAAACTCTGAGGTGGATGGTTGAGTCAAATGATATGATGATGGTTCAATAACTCAGAATGGTTGCAGCAGATTCTGTTATGACCTTTGTATGAACTCAGGTTGCAACTAAGGCAAAGGCTTGAGGATGAGCAAAGGGAAAAGAACTAGTTGGTAAAGTGTAAGGAGTACAGGTGTACTACCTAGGGTTTATGTACTGTAGGAGGAGAGCTAAGAATAGATGAAACAAGGGAACCAGGTAAGTGGATGACCAAGGTAAACTGTAGCAAGGGATGAAACGGCAGGTGAAACGATGTGCTGAGTAACTAGGATCTAATTATAGCTGAAACCATAACAGATTCTGCATTTCAGACAATCAAGTACCCTGGAGTTCACTTGTGGGGGAGGTAATCAAGGTATTTGTTGAGGGAGGGCATTCCACTGTAGTTATAGTCTGATAATAGCTCAAATGTCATTCAAAGGCTTTGAATAGTGCTTTGGCTCTGTTGATACCATGAGGGGATCCTGTCCAATGAACAAACTGACTCTAAGCCTGTTTGGCTTCATTGAGTCACTGTTCAAAGAGGGCAAAGGTGGTTGGGCTATCAATGAAAGGAGGGATTGCTTTAAACTGCTAGCTGTATTAGAGTTTGTGATAAGGGAAGATATCAGTGTTTTGAAAGACACTGAGTGGAGATTCTGGGAGCTTGGTCTCATTCTCTTGTGAGTAACAATAAGTGTAGTAGACTCTAGTAAGCTCTCATTTTGTGTAGGATTTCCCATCAATAAGGAGTATGTTCTCTATACCACAGGTGTAATTACTAAGGCATCCTTTGAAGTCACTCTCTGAGTGAGCTCTCTAGAGGAGTTGTTGGAGTTTGTGAAAGTGAGAATCAGAAAGAGGTCAGTAGGAAGGAATAGGGGGTTGAGGATATAGATTAGAAGGGGTACACCTAGTCAAAAGTAGGGGTAAATAGGACATTTTGGACAATGATCTAGACAAATAGTCAGAGAGTGCTCTACTGAAGTTATCTTGCAGGAAACTTTGGTTAACTTATAGCCATGAGGATGAATAAGAGAGGAAACAAAGAGCAGAAGTGTAGCTTTATGATTCTATTACTCAGGCACAGTATGGACATTGCACCAATGTAGAGAGATACTGTCCTAAGACACTGCCCAAGTCAATTAAACCAGGTAA
>JAEUWS010000077.1:0-29353 GCA_018524945.1 Podaxis sp. C-F-92630
GCAACTGTCGTCGACACTGTCGATCGGCTTGTTGTCTATCATGCAACCACCACACACATGTTGATTAGTATCAACATCGCGTCAGCTTTAGCGAATGCATAGACAGCGTTTAGGAATCGATAACGGCGGCTAATTCTAGCAATGGCCGCAATAAGTGGGTTCGCGGAGGACAGGACAAGCCCGTTCTCACCTTTGGAATCAGCTGATTGGTGTTCTTTGGACATATCAGCTAGACCCATCATGGCGTGGTCATCTGAGTGCTTCTTTTCAAGACATCTGATGTTCCGGCCGTCGTTGTCGACCCAATGCCTAGGCTGCGGTTACCTTCAAAAGGAGAGAATGCAATACAGTTGGCGTAAGCTTTGCCCCGATGCGTGACCCCACTCCAAGGTTCGAATCATCCTTTGACGCCTTCTTTCAAAGATGCCGGACAAACGCCAAGGTTGCTAGGGTGGCCGACGAAAAATACCAGACAATACCAGGTAGCTCAAAGCAGACAACTGGAGGCCATGGTTTTGGGGGCAAGAGTGGGCATCGATCTTGATTCGGCAATTTAGCCTGTCTCAATAGGGGGAGGCCCGGGAGGGTGGTTATCTATGTAAGGGAGGCCCAAAGGTGGGTTTCCACACCCCGTTCCGCTTAGGAAAGTTGAAGGGCACGGGAGGTGCCTAGACTTGCACCCGCTAGGATGTTACCGCCGAGGGAAACGCTTAGGAGAAGAACGTGCACGACATTTGACGGGTTCCTGATGGCATATAGATAGTGCTTTGCTGCCTTCGCAGTTGTCGTACGCTCAAGCTTCTAGGGATGGAGACGGCTCGAACACTTTCACTCGGGTCCTTTTCCAATGTGTTCCATTTTCTCCCTGTGGGTCGCTAAATATATGGTTGCATTCCAGGCGGAGGGATGGATTGACAACCAATCTGTGACAGTCTTCTGAATAAAGATGAGATCTCAATGTCGTAACCCAAGCTTCCTAGAGGACTGAAAAAATTGGCTTACACAGACTCGCGAATTAGTAAAACCCATGAGCAAGATGCGTCAATAGTCAGGTGAAGAAGCAGATGAAAATTGAAAGTACCATGTTGCCTGGTCTGAAGATCTGAAGACTGACAGATTCAAGCAGTTCCTGGATCTCATCACGCCGTGGGAACGCGGGTGGGTAGTGCCGAAGAACTGTACAAGTGAGAGATGCCGAGTGCGGCGCGGAACCTTGTTTGGGTATCTGTTGGGTACTTGGGTCGGCTTGTCCAAGTTTCGTCAAGACCGTCAAGACTCTCTTCAAAAATGGCAGCAAAAGGCATGTTATGTTCTCTTGCCTTTCAAACAGCCTACTCACCGTCGTTGGCACCGTTCTCGATGACCTTGAACCGATCCACATACCCACTTTGATCTATCATCTGCACCTCGATATGAACGACCATAGGTGGAGCAGCCTCCGGCACAAAATACCGTCTCACTCTCGGTCTCCCCGTCGGTGCCGTCCTTAACTGCGCTGATAACAGTGGCGCCAAGTCCCTCTTCATTATTGAACCCTTCGGTTTCGGTGCCCACCTCAACAGACTACCAGATGCTGGTGTTGGTGACATGGTTGTTGCTTCCGTGAAGAAGGGAAAGCCCGAGTTGAGGAAGAAGAGTGAGTGATTTGTTTCTCCCAGTGTTTGAAGAGGATCCGGTTGGGATTGGCGGATGGGAAGGGGTTGGTCGTACGGGAGGACTGGGTGGGATTAGGAGCCAGGCGGACGCTCGGGGTCGTGTCTATAATATGCAATATGCTGATCACGTTAACAGCCATGCCCGCTGTTGTTGTGCGCCAACGCAAAGCATGGCGCCGGAAAGATGGTGTATTCCTATACTTCGAGGCAAGTGGACTCTGATCATCCATTGAGGCTTGCGCCTGACCGTTAGCAGGACAATGCCGGTGTGATCGTCAATCCCAAGGGTGAAATGAAGGGCTCAGCAATTACAGGTCCTGTTGCAAAAGAATGTGTAAGTGATTAGCGACGCAGCTTCGTTTCCTTGATACTGATTCGAAGTGTAGGCCGATCTGTGGCCCCGTATTGCCTCGAACGCCGGCACAGTCGTCTGATTTGTTGTCTGGGATCGATGTTTTTCTTTTCTTCATCATGCTTTCGTGTGTCCATACAACTACGAATATGACATGCATCACGAAACACCGGATTCAGTCCCACTGTGATAGTGGTATGTCGAGAATCGAAGAAGATTAATGTATTATGCGAGATGATACAGTACGAGCCATCAATCAGTCTGTCTGTGGGGGAGCTTCCGAGGCTGCCTTATCCTTCTCTTTCGGTTTGATCTTGACGCCAAGCAGCTTCGGCTTTGGTTTGCTTGGTTTCGAAGTGGCAGTTGACGAAGTAGGCGGAGGCAATGTTAGGGGAGATGAAGTGAACTTCAGAAGCGAGGGAGGCGGAACGTCTTTAACCGCTGGAGCAGCATTAGACTTGGCGGTCCGCTGCAAACTAGGATTAGCCTGCGAATCCAAAGGAGATGTTTGTGGTTTAGGAGGAAGTGAGGGGTGAAGGAGAGCAGGATTTGGTGTCGCCTCCGTAGTGTTCTCCAGTTGGCGTAGCTTGGCCTCCATTTTGGCTATTTTAGCTGCCGTCCTGCCCACAAGACTTAGAGGACGAGGTGAGAACAGAGCTAAGAGCACTACGTACCCAATGGGTCTGGATATGGATCCGCTCTTGAGTAGACTGAGTGTTGTTGGTCGTCCAATCTCCATCATCGCCCTTCTTCCCTTGCCTCCAGTGCCTCCGGCAGAATCCAGGGGAGCTTGGTGAGCATATGTGACGACGATCTTCCGGCCTCGCAAAAGCTTGTCGTGAGCCATCGACATTGCTTTCTGTGCATCCTATCAAACATGCCGCGTCAGCATTTACTCATAAATGCATTCAAGAGGTATATAGTCTTTGATCCTCCAAAGACCCATCCCCAGGCAACTGTACCACGCAACACGAATAGAAGGACATGATTGCATGGTGATAATATGGAGCCGTTTTGCAAGGCGAAACCGGAAAAGTAACCCGGGATGAGCGATGGAGTTGTTTGACGAGAGCAGTGATTGAGACTCACGATTTCATCTGCATATTTGATGAACGCGTAACCGCGCGGTTTGCCTTTCAGAGGACCGGACTTGTGGAAGAGAAAGTCAACGCTCGTGATTTTGCCGAACTTTGTAAAGACTTGGACGAGTGTGTACCTGGTGCGCGTATAAGCATTAGTTGGAGGAGGATACTTGACCAGACTTACTCGTCCACAGAAGGATGTAGATTTCCAACATAAATGCGATCTTTACAGAGCTGAGGTCGCTGAGACTGCGATGACGACTCGGCTTTAGTGAGCTGTTCTTCGAGGTCTAGCGAGGGATAAGATAGATGCTCGTTCAAGCTGGCAGTACTGGATTGTCCTGTAGGCGTTCCAGAGATGAAATGGTCGAGGCAGTCATCATTGTTCGAGTCCATGCCTTGAAGACGGACACTGGCGGTCTGATATCGACAATGGAATGCGTTTGGAGCGGCTAACAAAGTAAAACACAACATACTCCAATAAGCATTAATGGGGTAGTGGTAACCTGGGTCGTTGCCATTCTGGGTTCAGCCGAGCTCGACCCGCCGGGGGTTCGATTCCCCCTTAATGCATCCGGGGAATATTTTCTTTTTTGGAGCTTAGCGGCCGCGATACGAGGTGGCTTCCTGAGGCCCGAAGTAGTGCTCTAACAGTGATTGTGATCCTTGGTACTAGCTGGTAGTACAGGCGCGGAATCGCAAAGAAGGCCCCGAATTCGATCCTTGATGTTGCATCTGTCTAACTCACTGGCATCTATGTGTCGTTGCCATGTTCGTTGATGCATCTATATTATACAACTGTGGGAGAGGAAAGATTGAAGCTCCCTTCTCGCATTCCTTTCCCCTGCAATCACATACGTTTGGCCTTTTCGTTCCTTTCACCCCTTGTCGTTCTTTTCGCTTGGACATGACGCTTTCTCCTGCGGGCAAGAAGAAGTTTGCTGCCCAAGGTACGGTTGTAGCAAGCGACCATGGCCGTCTAATCTTTAGCTAACGGTTTTTTTTGGCAAGTATTCCTTTTCTTGATCAACGTCGTTGTTCTTGCTCTCGCCGCGCGAGTGAATAAATTCCAAGATTTTTTCTGTACGTATCGATGGGCACGTTGACTCTTGGGTACACATATACACCAAGCTAAATACATCATAGTTGTCGCTGATTTGTTCCCCCTTGGTCTATCCATCACAACACTGGTGCTACTCGTCTTCCTGTCAGTGGTTCTATCCTCTCTTGGGACTCTTCAACAACTTCAAGACTTTATCTTTCATGCCAAAGATTGACTGCAGACCTGTCCTTTGATAATGCCTACACGGGCAGAGCCCACATGGAAATAGGAATCTTTGGGGTTCTGAGCATCTTCTGGCTCTGTACGTGATATTCTCCATGCAAATGCTGGAAGTGACGATACTGACGACCTGCTAAATCCTAGCCTTCAACGCGTTCTCGACATCACGCTGGCGACATGTCCCTTTCCATTGTGATTCCATCCCAACTGGTAAATTACTTCGTGTTTCCTGAACGAGCTACCCACAGCTGAGCATTGAATATGCAAAGATTTCCCTGATGAACGTACATGGTGTAAGGATGTCCAAGTCCTCAAAGGATTCATCTGGATTGAATTCGTAACATGTGTGTACCTCACTTCCCTATCGAATTTACTCTCTTCTCATGGTTGGGTCCCTCCTGGAAAGGCTTCATCATCGCTTTAGGCATATTCCGTTATGCATTAACTCAGCATAGTCGAGGAAACAAGCATATCTGGCAAATGCCACTTTCGCGATACCGTCCTGAGCTCGGGAGCACCATTGGGACTAGGAATAGCGACTTCTTGCAGTATGGGAGGTTCGACTGAGTTCTGCGGAACGTGAAGTATTTTACTTTACTTTTGTGTTTTTTTTTTTCTCGCCCTTGGGTGCCAATGTGATCGACTCGCGAGACGAGCATCGATTAATGAATGACCAAAGGTCAATGTAGCGACTGCCAGTGCCGTCAACGTCTACAATGTACATACATACATTTCTACCAACACGACGAAGAGCAGGCTTTTTTTTGTGGAACTAACACGTAGAAATCAACAGCAGTGTATAGAGACAAGGAACCTGTGGGATGGACCAGCCGTAGTAATACAACATTGGACTTGCGATCGTGATAATACACAATTCAATCCAAAGGGAGAAAGACGAGGGGGAGTAGATCGTCCAAACACACGAAAGATATCACATCAACCAAAAGATGAAGACCTTGAGGACCGAAGACGAGGGAATGAAGGACGAAGAAGTGACACGAGAAATACCTCAGCCTATGACGCTGGGATAGTTGACACTTTCGCTGAGGTGCTCATTGGCAGGATTGTACGTGAATCCTCGGAACTGATCCTGGACTGTCTCGGAAAGCGCGGAATCAGTGACTACCGAATCCTGCGCCTCTTCGTTGGTGAAGTCAGGGTCAAAGTTGGCAACATCGAGAACAGATTCCTGATGAGAGAACGGACAGTAAGTAAGATACCAACAAACGTGTAATGATCAATCAAACTTACAACACTCGGTTTAAATGGTGGTTGGATCTTCTTCGCAAGCAAACTGTAAAGGAGATCCTGATGAGTCAACGCACAGAGTGTGAAACAGAACGGAAGCTGTACCGATTCCAATCGATATATTTAGCAAAGAACGGATGCCGCTTTATTTCTTCACCGCCGTTTGCACCCAAACGTCTTGTTGGGTCGCGTTGGAGTAGGCCAGTCATGACGCTCCTTGCTTCTGTAGATATATCTGGAGGGAAGTGGAGGGGATCAGTGAGGATGCGCTGATACATCGTGTTCACATTCTCATCATAGAAGGGCGGCAGGCCGGTCTGGATTTAGAGGGCGTTGAGACACTTCATGGAGTCTAAAAAAAGAGTTGGAACAGACCATCATCTCATAGAGAAGCACGCCTAATGTCCACCAATCCACCGTCTTCGTGTATCCCTGACTTTCCAGCAGTTCTGGCGCGATGTACTCCGGGGTGCCACAGAAAGCTGGAGGGGAGGTGAAGTTCAGTATACATGCGAGTACGGGCGCCCATTATGTCTCACTGTTCGTTTTTTCAGTTTCAGACATGTTGAGTTTGCAAAGGCCTGATTGCCATCTTATCAGCTTCGCGCCACGCTAGATAACTCGTGCTCTTACCAAAATCGCACAGAGCAATATGGCCTGTATAGTCCAGTAGAATGTTCTCGGGCTTGAGGTCACTGCATGATTGGTCAGATGAGCGTCTGTTATCCTGAAACAGTTGGGTATCACGTACCGATATACAACATTGAACCCATGGAGGTGCTCCAATGCACATAGCAACTCGGCGGCATAGAAGCGACTCCTATCTTGATCAAACTTTCCTTCACGTTGTAAATGGTAGAATAGTTCACCCCCGTTGACTTTTACAGGTTGAGAGTTAGACGGTAGTGGCAGTGACTGTAGAGATGCTCACCGAAGGACATCACAAGGTAGAGTTTATCGGGGTTTTGGAAGGAAAACTTGAGCGGGACAATAAATGGACTGTTCACCAGGGCGAGAACTGTACGTTCTGCCAGGATGTGTGTGATTTCTCCTGGGCGCTGGGCAATGTGTGCCTTGCGGATCGTCTTCAAGGCATAGATACGCTGCGTATCCTTTTTCCTGACTTGCATAACCTTGCCAAAGCTACCCTTACCAATGACTTTAAGGAGATCAAAGGCCTCGATGGTGAGCGGTTCGTTACGGCTGGGTTTGAAGTCAATCTTGAGATGGAACGAGCCAGAACCAGCAGTGGCAGTATACCACTGATCTGAAGCATGCTAGGATGTTCGAAAGTGGTGATGATCAGTAGTCGTAACAGGCTTATGAGCAGCGAAGGACCCACATGGCCGTCAAGCATAGGCGTCAAATCGACACGCGCCATGAGCAGATCATTCCCCATATCGTCCTGGCCTTGTACTGGCGCAGTGCGGAGATACGATGAAACGGATATGTTGGATGTGCGAGAGACATCGCTGGCAAATCAAGGTCAGTCTCTCTGCATAAGTAGGGGTCGGAATGGGAAAAGACGTACAACTGGGCGCGGTAATTCCAGACAGGGTTGGAGAGGTCGCCGCCAAGAGCGTCAATCAAGATCTCGTTCTTATCGAACTCGAGGACAACGTAGGGCAGCCACCAATAGCGTTTCCGCTGGAGGCTCTCCCTGTTGCCAATCGAATTCCGGGGCACGGACTCCAGTGCTCGTTGGATCACTTCGGGAAGTTGGGCTCCGGGTGGTAGTGCCAGTCCCCGGCCTGGGAAGCAGCATGAGTAAGGTGCTGATGACGTTGCAGTGGCGAGTCCACTCACCAGAGAAGATGCGAATGGTGAGCATGCCAGACCTGAACTGGTCAGAGCCATTGGGAGGCTTTGGGGTTGTGGGGCGCGAAGGAATAGGGGTGACGGATCTGGAGATGACACCATTCTCCTTTGGGTCCTTGGGTTCTGGAGGAGATTGAGGCCATGGAGTGGTGAGTAAAAGGAGACAACGCACTCTTAGCGGAGAGTTTCCAGGACATGGTGGTGGCAGAAGGACAAGAAGTAAAAGTAATGTGAGTAATATTATTGGGGTGGTATTATCATTACATAGCCACTTCCTCCTTGATCGGATTACCATTTTCGCAGATCCTCCTCCGCGCGCCTACACTCCTCCTGGAATCTCTCAAACACCGACTCTGAAATACTCTGTGCAACGTTCTGCATGCTTTCGTGAGAAAGAGAATCATCGTATCCGTATGCACACTTACCCGCACACGGATAAATGGGTCTATCACACATATAGTGTGGAATTCCCATCTCTGCAGTTCCTTTGCATCGTGTAATGCCAAGTCGCGCTCAGGTATACAACTTGCAGGCTTGAAAGCCCCCTGTTCGGGCATATGGGAACTATCAAGCCTTTTCGTGACTTCTTCTAACGGCACCACCTCTGAAGGCGCGCGTGTGATGATCCCGCCCAGTCGAATATCAACCATTTGCCTGGCGGGATCAAACTCTGCCCAAAATCTGCTCCGAGTTAGCATCAGCATATCTCACCGGATGTGATGAGGAGACACACTTGAACCAATCAGCGAATAGTGCTATTGTAGATATCTCATCATTGCCAGGCATGGGGATTAGTTGCGCCTGGCTGTTGAACCGTAGATCACACAGAACTTGCGGCTTGCGATTCCAGAAGGGGTGCGCTCTCAGATTCGGCCCAAGTTTTTCTTGCAGATTTGGCAACAGACCCCGGCTCTATCCATAGGTAAGCCCATAGGAAGACTTGAAGGCAGAACCCAACTTTACCTGTAAGAATCCAACCGTCATCAACGCAAATGTGTAGCTGCTGAACGATAACTCCTCTCCCTTCTTTGGACTAGGTGAATTCAGGCCCAGGGGTTTCGCCCATCGTTTGATTGCTATCAGCAGCCTTCTCAAGTGTGGCGAGAGCCTAGTATATTCTTTGAGCATGATAGAATTCCAGTATCCCGGTTGATCGTTGACGTTGATGTCGCATTCAATTTTTGTATATGGATCCTGGAATTTGACTGTGCTTCAATTGGCATTAGGACTTCACAAGGGAGAAAGAGCTCGCACCAATAGGCACAGCCGCCGGTATTGGAACGACGTTGGTGAATCCGGCGTGCTTCAGAGCGCCGGCGAGTATGCTAAGTGATTGCACGGTTAGCCTTGACAATTTAGGCCCAGGGTGGTGACGGACTTGAGCTTATATATTTCTACGCAATGGCATTAACAACCGGTGACGGAAGGGGGAGGTTATCAGCTTACTTGGCAGCTGTTTTTTGTCTGAAGGATCAAACCCACGCGGCCGCGTCAGATCCTGAGAGCACCTGGTAAGGGGCCAGCTTTGGCATTGACAGGAATTCGCGAAGTACTCACAAGAACAATCAAGTCTAAGTCGCTCTTGGTCCACGACGCGCCATATCTTTATGACCTGAAATTAGGCTTCCAACAATTTGAATCGGTGTAGGCACACATACTTGATACTTCCGAAGGTGCGCACCCGATAACAGGAACCAAACCTTGAAACGGCTTCTCGAACGCGAGCTAGCACGCCTGCTCGTCGTTTCCGCACAGACTCATCGTTTGACTATTAAGAACACGGCGTGAGGTACTCGACCTGGATATAGGGTGGGTTTACCCACATAGAATATTGCTTCTGGATGTTTTCGGTTCAACCACCATCGCAAGTCTTTCTCGTCCTTTTTCTTGTTCTGGTTGCTCTTCTGTGGGAGGCGTTTTGAACGCGGAGCTTTCTTGATTAATTTGGGGGGAGGTAGTATTAGTGGTGGGTGTTGGTGAAGGATGGAGGATGTAACGGCTTCCCGCAAAGGAGGTAAGGCGAGTCTGAGTGCAGTTGGTAGCATCAAGTTGGAATTGACGTCACTGCCAATGAAAAATCGTACACCCTCTTGTTTGTCCATGTTTGTTGCACTATCTCCCATTCCTATAACTACAAGCAAGTCCAATGCACCAAAATACAGGATGATGTAGGGTATAGTAGAGTACATGCACAGCGCGACAGAGATAAGCCGAAACTTAATAGATATAATGTGTAACCATCTATCCCTTCCGAGGTGAGCTGGCGGGCGACCCAATGGCAGATGATGCAGGCCTCTCCAGTCGGTTGTGCAACCGCTCGAGCTCCCTTTCAAGACTGTAAAACGTCAGTCCAAGTTGGCTAACACATGTCGGAAAAGCTTACTTGAGTGCTCGTTGTTTGTAATCTCCAGCTTCCCTCGTGACACGCCGGTTTGCGGCCTGCAGCTCATGCTCTTTGGTTTGCTGTGAATTTTTTATCAGCATCCGATGCTTTGGGAGGGCTTTAGTAACGTACCACCGTATCCAAAGCATTCCTCAGATCTTGAATACGAGCTTCATATGCCTTCCTCTCCTCCTCAAACTTCGTGCGTTGTCGCTCGAGTTCTGATTGCTGGAACTTGACGTCCTTTGCCAATTTCTCAGCAGATCGGCCAAGCGTACTCTTCTCGCGAATGTTCTGGTTCAGCTGACTCGTGAGCTCCTCCACCCGACTCCTAGAAATCGTTGGTCGTGGAGAATTGGCGTATGATTTAGTCTCCAGGTCGACAATGCGGACATTAAGCTCCTTGACTTGCTTCTCCAGTTGCGCCTTTGGAATGTTCACAATACTGAGTTTTTCCTTGCTACAAATCTGAATTGAAACTTACGTTCTGACGATCAAGCTCTGCGTTTTCCTTCCTCACCCTTTCAAGCTCGTTGAAGCACTCAGTTGCGTAAGCCTCAGCCTTCTTCATCCTATCCAGCGCTTGTTCAACGCGATCTCCTTGCTCTTCCAATGTTCTCTCGAGGTCCTGCTTCTTGAGCTGCAACCTCTGGAATTCCGTGTCCGTCATTGTTTTGTTGGTATCCACATGGTCGAGCTTAATGGTCTCCAACTCAGCTTGAAGCGCACGACGTGCCTTTTGGAGCATGGCTCGCTCAGCCTCGGCGTCATCCAACACTCCGCGTAGTTCCCGGACTTGTTGATGCAACGCGACAATTTGTGCCTGTTGTTCGGTCTGGGCCTGTGTCGATGCCTCGAACGCCTTGGTAAGGTCCTTGATCTTGGTATCCATGCGCTCTTTCTCCTTCTTCCATCCTCCGCTATTGTATACCTCATCGTCGTAGCGGAGTTGAAGTTCGTCAAAGTCAGATCGGATTTTACGATTCTCTTCACGAAGCCGACTCAAGCTCTCTCGTTGTGACTGTAATTCCTCGCTCAACTGAGCAAGTTCAGCTACAAGCCATCAGTTAAACCCCGTGTGTGAAGGGCAAATGTGTTCGTACCTTGGTACTTCTTGCGGGTCTGGTCAATCGTAAAGTCGCGCTCGGCGAGATCCTTCTGGTGCTGTTCTCGTTCATCTTCGAGTTCTTCCTCAAGACGTTTCTGGATTACGGCGAGGTCAGAAGCTTCGCGTCCTTCTTCCTCCAGCTTGGACTCTATTGATCGCAGTTTCTTCTCCGCGGTCTGGTATTTTTCCTTGATGGCCTTACTCTCCACTTTGGCGTCAGCAAGTGCCTTCTCTGTAGTCTCCAGCGTGCGGCGCGCTGTAAACGTTTGTTAGGATATTGGTGCAAGCCATTAAGCCATGGGCTCACCATAGGCTTCACCACGGGCGGCGGTTGCTCTTGCAATTTCTGTGGCTTCGAGGCGCTCCAGATAACTTTGCTCCTTCTGTTGATAGGTCTCAATGACCGCTTTCAGCTCTATTAGTGCATGGTGGTTAGTGAAATCATTTGCAAGGCCAAGGTGTGAGTTTCACCAGATTCGGCAGCGGCAGACGTAGTGGATCTGAGCTCGTCGTCCTGCAATTTCTTCTGGAGCTGACGCTTGGCATCTATCGCTACTTGAGCTCGGGGTTCAGCCGAAATGATGTTGGTACGCACTGCTAGCCTCATTCTTGACACCCTCAAGTTGTTCGCGCAAATCAGCCACCTCCTTCTGGAGCTGCTTCTTGGCATGCGTAAACTCGCGAATCTGACCCTTCTGCGCCTCAATTTCAGCCTGGGCCGTTCGTTGTTGCACGAGCTACATAAGGATGAGTTATCATGATGGTCTACCAATTACATCTACCGATTGCCGGATTGCTCACCAAGGCTTTACGGGACTCTTCCAAACGAGAGTAGCTATCTCGTTCACTAGCGATGGTCTTCTGGAATTTGGCCCACATTGCTTGGATGCCCTCGACTTGAGCAGCCTCAGCGGTTCTGCGGGCATCAGCCTCGTCCTTGAGTAACTCTGCCAACCTCGAGTTCTCCTTCGTCAACCTCGCGCGATATTGCTGCAAGAATTGTTTGGACCCGTCGCTGTTTTCGAGCTCCGCGGAAAGCTCCTTGAGGGATATCTCGAGATGGTGGCGAACACGTTCAGATGCTGCCATCTGGAGCTCCAGTACTTGTACATGTTGCTTCAGGGCCGCAACTTGTCTATCACTGTTGGCACGAGCTTGCTGAGCCTCACGGTCAACTTGGGGGGTGGCTGGTGCCGCTGTAGGTTTGTTCTTCGTTGGCGTGAGATTAGCGAGTGCTTGGAGTTCGCTAGCGCCGCTTCGCCGAGGGGTCTTCCGTGACATCTCGCGCGCGAGCATGTTGTCAACCATCTGCAGCTCCTGCAGCAATCGGTCCTGGAAATCGCCGTCTCTGGGAGCGCTCTGCATAACGAGGCGACGAATCTCGGCATGCTGACGTTCGATATTTTCCCGAATTTTTGCGGCAGTCGTCTTGGCCATTTCCGCCTCTTCCAACTGCTCTTCTAACTGAGTGATGCGTGACTCGTACTGGCGCTGGACCTTAGACAAAGAATCTGACGCAACACTCTCGTCCGCAAGTCGCTCCAGTTCTCTTTCCAGATTCTCCTTCGCCCTTTGCACAAATGCAAGCTGCTCCGCAATTTCGTTCGTTTGGCTACGGGCACTTTCGAGTTCAGAGCGCAGGCGCTGAGCTTCGAGGGCAGCGGTATCTCGAGCTTGACGTTCCTTTTCAACATCGGCGAGTGCGCGAGCCGCTCTCTCCTCCTGCAACTTGATGTTCTTCTCCTTGTTCCGTAGCTCCAGTCGCTCCTTCTCCGTTTCCCTAACCAAGTCCTCCGCTTCCATCATTAGCCGACCCCTCGTCTTCTCCAAGGATCTTATATAGGTTTGATTTTTCTGTAACTCGAGCTGGGCCTCAGCGAGCTGACGGTCTGTGACCCGCTTGGCCTCTTCCAAGACATGAACGTGCTCAACGATAGTTTTGTCCTGCTTGGACTCAAGCTGTTTGATCTCCCACTCTCGGTTCTTGAGATCCGTTAATGCCTTGTTGAGCTCGCGGTCGAGTTTGACATTGCGATCCTTGAGTTTGATCAGTTCGGCCTTCTGCGTAGCGCATGCCTTTTCGAACTCTGCACGTTTGGTTGATTGGGCGTCGAGTTCTTTGCGGACGGTTTCGAGCTGGCGGAGATTGCCTTCCTTCTCGCGTTGATGCTCGAGCACGACGTCTTCGAAGTCCTTATAACGGGCTTGCGCAACGTTCAGCTGCCGCTCCAAGTTCTACGGACGAGTCAGTCCATGAAGCCAGTCAACATATTGGTGTACCCACCTCCTTGTTCTTGAGGGCTTCTGTTAATTGACTGTCCATTTCAATCTGCCTCGTCCTGAGCGACTGCAGTTCCGACTCAATTGTGCGTTTCGACTTCTCCAATTCTGCGAGCTCCGATTTCGCCCTCGATAACTGGGACGACGCCTCGCCCTCGCGCTTGAGGAGCGAGTTATAGCTCGCCTCAAGGGACCGATGATCTCTAACCGCATTCGTTTTCTCGAGTTCAAGCTTGCTCTGGGCCTCAAGGGCGGCTCTACGAACTTCCGCAAGCTCCTGTTTCAACTCGCTGACTTGATTTCGTAAGTCCGCGAGCTCAGCCTCTTTGCTCTTCTCTACCTCGTTACGGCGCGTCTCCTCGCTGGTCTTCGCTTCTAAGAGCGATCGCAGATCGTCAAGCTCCTTCTGCAAAGCGGCTCGAAGTGACTGTTCTTGGGAATGGTCGTGCCTTTCGGTTTGAAGTTGAGCCTCGAGCGTCAATTTTTGACTGCGCAGTTCAGCAATCTCTTGCTGCCTCCTAGCCGCATCAATCCGGAAGCCCTCGAGATCTTTTGACAGAACTCGGATCTGCTCCTCTTTCTTCGTGATCATGTCAGCATAGTCCGTCGCAGAGCGCGTCACTTCAGCCAACTGTTCCTTGGCCAAACGAACTTCATCTTCCAAGTTGGCTGACCTGGTCCGGAGAGCTTCCCTACGACCCATTAAGGCAATCTACAAAACTGGGGGGACACGGTTACTTACTTTGCTTTCTGCTCTGCCTCGAGCTTTCCTTCAAGGTCCTTGACACTGGAATCCAACCTCTCCCTGGTGCGACCCAAATCTTCTTCCTGCTGCATGGCAATATTCTTCAGCTCCTCCCCAACCTTCCTCAACTCTTCCTGATTCTGTAAAAGGGTATCACATTCCTCCCTTGTCCTGTTCAACTCCTCCACCAGCTCTGCCTCCCTCTCCAACCACTCCTTCTGTTCTGTCTCCATTCGTACAAGATGTTCTGCAGCCTGGTCAAACGCAGTCTTCAATGACTCGTACTTCTCCTCGCTCTCCTTCTGCAATTTCATGGCACGATCAAGCTGCGAATCAAGCAGATCCAAGTCGCTCTGCATAGCAGCCACTTCCTCCTCCAGCTCACTTTCACGCTTCTTACTCCGTTCAAGCAAAGCGTCCTTATCCATCGCCAAAGCCCTCTCCGCCTCCAAAGCCTCCTCTACCTTCCGCTTCTCTGACTCCAAGGACATCTTAAGACTCTCCAACGCCTCACGTTCCTTCTTATCTCGTTCGGCCCTCTCCTTAATCAAAGCCAATTCAGCCTCCTTCTTTCGCAACTCCTCGTCGCTCCTCGTAGCAGCCAGTAGTGGTCTAACCTTGGTATAGAGCTGCCACCACGGCCATTCTCTCAACTCATTATACACCCTCGCATTCTTCTGGATGGTCCGAATCGCCATCGCCCTATTCAAAATCTTCTTCATCTGCCTCCTTGCCGTCCACCTTCTCGCAGCTGCTTGTAGACGCGTAAAGGTATCGTACAACAGCATATCCCGACGTTCTTCTAGTTCCGCGAGTACACCGGCCTTGAAGAATATCTTCGAAGTACCAATCTTATATATGCTCTCGTCTAGCTCCAGGACATTGATCATCCTACGACATGCTTCGCGTCCGTCCATATATCCGCGGGGTATAAT
The DNA here is from genome assembly GCA_018524945.1 of Podaxis sp. C-F-92630. Lineage (NCBI taxonomy): Eukaryota > Fungi > Basidiomycota > Agaricomycetes > Agaricales > Agaricaceae > Podaxis > Podaxis sp. C-F-92630. Next base: position 14,889 of record JAEUWS010000077.1, read on the forward strand.
TCCAGGCGTCAGGATTTCGTATCGCTGGCGGAATTCCACAAAGGGAAGTCGATTAGGGTATCCAAGACGGGCGATACGAATACCTTCCAAGACACCATTACAACGTAGTTGGTCGAGGACGAGTGGGACGTCGATGCGATTTGGTTTCTTGTAGTTATTCGGCACAATACAACGGACGAAATGGGGCTGTGTTGAGCGGAGTTGGGTCATGAGACTAGACAATTGTTCTTTGTGACGCTGACCGACAGTACGGAAAGCTCCTTTCTTTAGCGTTCTCTTCTTGCCCACCGAGAAGACGTTGTTGGGACCGCCCGGAACGGGGGTGTCGCTGTATTCTGCGAAGAGGGTCGCGATGTACTTCTCGGAAGATGCAGCAAGGACGCGTGTAAGGTTGTCGTTGAGTGGGTCTTTGTTCTTCTCCAACCATCCCTCCGTGCGATAGTCGACCTTGGCAGCATAATGTTGGATGATGAATCCTTGCTCAAATCGGGAAGGTTCATACTTGTCCTTGCCTGGGTGACGGTACTCCTCATCCTCATCGTTGCCAGCCCAGAGCGCATGCAGCTTGTTGGTAAAAGTAAGATCGGTGGCTTTGGGCATGATACACTCTTCATCCAGGCAACTGAGGATACCAATCACGTTGCCACTGGATTCAATGAGGTCGATGGTTGGTTGGAGGTCTAAGCCAAAGTTGACATAGTCCCATTTGATGTGTTCACGAGCATACTCCTCCTGCTCGAGAATGAACATGTGGTGATTGAAGAACTGTTGCAACTTCTCGTTTGTGTAATTGATGAGGAGCTGCTCGTAGCCGTTGATCTCGAATATTTCGAATCCAGCGATATCAAGAACGCCGATGAACGTTGACTTGGATGAAGGGCGGTCCAGTGCGCGGTTTATTTGGTCCACTAGAGCACCGAACGATTTCTCGTACAGGGTCTTGCAAAGTGCAGCGAGTTCATCTAATGCCTGTTGGCGCGTCCGAGCCTGGGTAACCCACTCCCGTCCAGCGAGGGCTCGAGGACGCAAGACTGCTCGTGTGAACTCGGCAAGGGGGATGCCTAACAGGTGACAAACCCGTTCTGCTTGCGATGTATCCGGCATCATAGCATCGTCTGCTCGCGTTGAGTTGATGGCAATATTACCAATATGGAGAACGGCCGCAACCACTCGAAAGAGATCAAATTGTTCCGCTGGTGTGAATCCAACTACATCCAGGGCGGCCTTGATTAAAGTTAGCTATATGGAAGGGGATAGATTCCAATGTAACGCACCTTCAACGCACTCCACTCCTCCCTGTCATCAACCCCATCAATCTCCCGTCGACTCTTGTTGAGGAATTCGTAATCCTCGACATCTCCGTCGAGAAGCAGTTCATCTGAAGACTGATTTGAATCACATCAAATCCAGAACGACTTAGTACATACCTTTGAGTGGACCACCTCCCGCGAGCAACTGATAGAACACATGGAAATTCCTCTCAGCCTCGTTCCTATAAACCACTCGACTCTTCTCCAGTAAATACCAATCGATATTTGCTCCAGCGATACTGCCATCGGGGGCAAACGAAATCCGTACAAACTTGCCGAACCGGCTCGAGTTATTGTTACGCTGCGTTTGAGCGTTGCCAAAGGCCTCCAGAATCGGATTAGCTTGCAAAATCTGCCGTTCGAGCAGCCCAAGGCGGCCTTTGGATGTCAATTGCGATGCAGTTGTAGATACAGAAGTTGAAGAGAAATGACTCTTTCGCGTCGTATTTCTTGAAAGTCCCGTCGAAGGCATAGCAGCTGTTGATCCAACGGTCCCATTACGTGAGTGTGTGGGTGGCGAGGTGACATGTGTATCTGTAGCGATGGCAGCAAGATATTGAATGACCTTCTTCGTGCTCTCCGTCTTCCCAGCGCCCGACTCTCCACTACGACCAAGATCAATATCAAATCAAAGGGGCTGTATATACAACGCACGTAATCAGAATACTCTGATTCTCTCTCTCATCGCCCATATTGACCCAAGCGCGTTCCGCAACCGCAAAAATGTGTGGTGGGTTATCGTCTCGCCGTTTATTACGATATTGTTGGATTATCGCATCCGTGTACAGGGGAAGATTCTGATAGGGGTTAATGGCTACAAGGAATAAGCCCGAGTACGTCTGCAGTCATCACTGATTAGCCTCGGACTTGCAATGAGGGTATTTGATGTACGCACGTAGATAGCACCTGAATAGTACCTTAGTCGAAGATTATGTACGACGCTTGCTTCGTTGAGGAACGTCAAATCCGCGATATCGTCCACCCGGTCAAACTTTGGTGGGTTCATCTTGAACAGGGAATCAAATGGAACTCTCCTGATCTGCCTCTGCGTTCAAAACACAATTCATTATTCGGTGTGGGTGTCAACGAACCTCCCCCCCTTCCATTACAACCTCAGCAGCCTCCTCGTCTTCACTATGTACCCATCCTGGGAGATATCCTTCCTTGACGTCGGGGACCCAGACCTGTGTTGGCTGTCGGGCTGCCTCTGCAGCGATAGATGGCCGAGGAGCAGCCATGGAATGGTGAAAGTAGTAGACAGGGAAGGTAAGTATGCGGACGAGTGCCAAAGATGCACGACGCGGTCTAATGTGATCCCGTGACCTGCATTTCAACCAACACTGACTATTTCGGAAATGTCGCATATTCACATTACACAACTAGACAGGTACCGTATTACAATAAATACTCTCATAAACACTCTGCATACTATACATCATCATGCCGTCCTCGCTTTCGGCTCGAACTCGACAATCATGGCATCTGGCCAGGGCGTTACAAGGCCAGAAATGTTGACGTATTGTCGGCGCTTGGTCCCATGCCAATTTTCATCGAACCTGCAACAACTATCAGTACACTGTACGTTGTCTCAACCATGGCCATGTCTTACTTTGTGAGCCTCCCGGGTTCTCCTTCTGCTCGTTTTAAGCCTTCCTGGCTCAAGATGGTACCAACGATCACTGGAGCCACTGCCTCGAAGAACTTGGGTGTGAGTATGCCGTCTTGATACGGCGACAAGATGCCTTGCGCGTCGGCTTGGCGTGCATAATTGGGCTTCCGCCCGAGCGAATTCTAGTCTATGAGTCAGACCGTGTTTTATTCCAAAGGCGCGAATCGGCTTACGTTGGCCCTGGCAATGTCAACGAACACCCAATCATTAGCTTCCAGCCGCTGGTTAGGGAGAGAGGCCCCTGCTTGCGCTGTACGATACACCCCAGCAAACTGCACAAGGTTCCCATCAACATCGGCGGTAAATGACTGGCGTAAGGCGACTTACGATAGGATTAAGACGAAGCGCCTCGCGAACATATTCCATAATTCTAGCAGACCCATCCTTCTCCTTTACCAGGAAGATATCCACGATTTCTTCTCTCGCTTGCGTATTCTCTTCCTCGAGGAAGTAATCCACCACTTGCGCGATAGCTTTGGAGAACAATGCCGCGGTGGGCACAGTAGCGTAGAAAATATTGATCGCCAGCTTTGTGTGCGAAACTTCCCACTCTATGTCTCCACGAAGACTCCGCAAGAATTTGACACTGTCGGATTTCTTTGTGAGCTTGATGTATTCAAGCACATCTCCTGCAATGCTTGCCTACCCTGACGTCAGCCACGGTTCTATCTGCACTTGGGCTGGATTAGCACTCACAAAGTGACTATCAGCATCGTCAAGGCGATCCTTAATGAAGTCAATGATTTCGCTGGCTTTTTTCTGTGACCTCTCCCGGAGCTTGAAGTCGTTGACCGGATCGAAGTTCATATATATATACCGAGCAATATCGGCGAATTGGTCGCAAGTCTCTTGCTCGTACCACGTGCCTTGCGGATTGCAGAACGACTTGAGCGGTAAACCGGCCTGCAAATTTCCCGTCAGAATTGAAGAGTTCGTCATTACAAATAAGCGCAGTACTTACGACCTCCTCGCAAATCCAGTGAATCGGCAACAGGTTGATGACGTCCTTGACGATATCAACATAACACACATCGTCTCGCCCAACTTGGTCAAACTTCTTTTCTTGCAATAAAAGCTCAGTCTTATCCCCGAAATACTTGACCCACTTCTCCCCTGCAGTAATTGCTTCTGTGACCCGAGCTTGCTTCTGCTGGATGACCTTATAAATGGCATCGCCCTTATCACCCTAAGCGAAAAAAATAAGGCTGGCGCGAGGTTGACGTTACAACAAGAACACGCACCCATTTCTTCCTCAAGATAGGCTCGACAACCTTCTTCTGGCGTTCGGCGACCTTCGAGGTAAACTTTTCCGCATCCACCGTCAAAACCTTCTTCACACCTTCCAGATCTTCCACGATCTTCCACGTGCGGTCCTCGATCGGTGGGAGCGGTGCCTCACCCTCGGTTTCCAGCCGGGCAGGCCACCTGTATTTATTGACAGACCCGTCGTTTCTCCCCTTGAGGGTCGTGTACATCTTTTCAGGGATATTGAAAGGGAAGTGCGCAAGAGCAGAGCCGGCGGGGTATTGGTCCGGGAGAGTCCTGAAGAGAAGTTTTGTCAACATTCCACCGTAGGAGCCGTCCTCTTTGTCATATTGGCAATCTTGGTAGCCCCAAGCAGTGAGGTTGAAAGCTGGATTACATATTCAAGAGAATGCCTCGCAGAAGGAAGGGGTGACACGTACGCGTGAAGTCGGTGGTAAGGAAGCGGTCTCCACGAGTGAGGCAGACCGCATCAGCGAGGATAGCCCTGGAAATAGTGTAACCCGGGCATAATCCAGCACCAGGTTGAGGAGTTTTAGCTTCCTCTGCTTGAAGACCAACATGGAGCTCAAGTCTGTCAATGTCCTTGTACAGCGACTCAGCAGCCGTGTGGATCTCAGGATCAGGATTCCACTCCTTGAAAGACGAGTAGGCTGGAAACTTGTAAGTCGAATATCTCTGACGGTTCATTTGACAACCTACGTTTCAGTCCTATGAATTTCCTAAACTCGTTGAGCTAGCAGCGGTTTGTCAGCTTTCGGAGACGTTTGATTAAACACGTCTCAGAACATACCGAGCAGGTACCCCATACACGGGATTGCATGATTCCGAGGACTTCAATCACCCTCATACATTCTGGAATTCCGCGGGCCTTGAAAGCACCAGCAACATCACATGTAGCATCCTGAAGGATCTCGGCAAGGTCGGCATCTTTGAACCGACCGTCAACACGAGTCTTTCTGTGTACGAAACTTTGCGTCAGCATCAGGCACTCTAGTAAATAATGATCCACTAACCCGCCGAATGTCCATTCCCAGGGCGGCACCTCCTTCAATTTAGACGCGAAACCCCCTGCATCCTTCTTGAAGGTTGAGATACTCGCCATGCTAGCATCCTTGGGGAATAAACGTCCGAATTGCTCCTCGAGCCACTTGGTATTTTGCTCCGAGAGCGTCGAATGCCAACGGTAAAGTAAGTTGAATTCGATGGAAACGACGTTTCCTTCGCCGCGGACAGCAACACTGTGATTAATCTCTCTCATGTTCTACATAAATGTCCATTAAACCGTGCCAAGAGAATACCTGATGGAATGTGTGCTTACCATGAGAGGGTCCAGCCTCCAATCACTTCCGTCCCGTACGAGGCCGAGAATGGCACCAACGTAATCTGCAGGACGGTTTTTATTACGCGATTGCTGACTGGACACGAAACGATCAAAACGTACCACCGAGGATGATGTGCATGAAATATCCGCAGTTGACGAGGCGGGTACGGTGGAAAATTTCGGCATCTTGGATTTTCTTCTGCTCGTCTGAGAGAAGAGAAGGGTCCTGGAATTTCTGGGACTCGTTGATATCCAACAATCTTTGTGCAATGTACTACGGAAGGAGATAGTTGAGTCTGGAAGGGGAAAACAAAAAGATACACTAGTACACACATTGTGATTGCGGTTGAGAAGGACCAAGAGGGCACAACTGGCAGGGGGCATCATCAACAACCGGCCATCCGCGAAACAGTCCGGCTTGAGCCTTCCGGTGCCGTCATGGGTCCGGATTCTGTTGACTTCATCCTCAGAGCTGCCGTAAAGAACACTAAGATCGAGGTAGCTGCTTGCATCGTTGATTCTCCAGTTATCACGATTTGTATTGAAGATGCTGTGAATAACAAGGTCGGCGAAGGCGAAGAAGAGAGCGGAAATGCCATCAGGATGGGGGGTGAATTTATCGCGCTTCAAGAGGGTATCGAAGATAAGGTTGGGATCGGGCAGCGTTGTTTTCGGAGTGAGGTTAGTCGAGGGGACGGACCGTGCATATGGTGAACCGGCCCTTCCAATGCCCGGAATGAGCGGGTTGTAGTTGGAACCGTCCGCAGCCCGATATGCGTAAAAGACATTATGTCGCATAGGGGGGGATGTAGTAGAGGGTGCATCTGTGGCTTCAAGAGGACAAAGGAAACCATTTGGTGGATGAGGTAAGTCCTTGTATACTGCAGCACGGTGATTAGGTGAGGTTATTCATTCCACTGTATATGAGATACACACGTAGATTGATTACGGCTTGCTGTATCTGGAGGGAGATTGAATGGTCCTTCAGACGTGACATCGCGACCAGCAGTTTCTCTAGCTGCGGGATGAATTCAAGTTAAGGCTCAATACTTCGGCCCTCTCGCAACGCTGCTTACCAACATCATGCGGTCGTCAATTCCAATAGTGTTTCCATTTTTGAGTACGTCCAGGAATGCCGGCTGATGGTAAATGAGTGCGCGGAATGATTATGTGGATGTCTATAGACTTACCAGGTCGGTAGGAGTGATCGGTGGCTTGAAGATGAGCTCCTGGAGCTGAGCAATCTTGGTCTCGGCGGCATGTGTTTTTGGGCGTGCGCCATCCAAATCGACAGGCGCTTGAGAAGCGTTAGCGCGGTCGACGCTCCTGGCAAAGCTGCGAGTGAGAGTGGAAAAGAGAGACATGGGGCTGGGGTCAGGACAAAGAAGAGGGAGTGGGGACCTTGAGGATTGGCAGGGCCATGGAAGACGGAGGTGTTATATAAGGCCTGGAAGGATATTTGAGGTGATATCAATCGACCCTGGAGCTTCCCTGTCACTTCATCGGAATCTTCGCATCGGCCTCCTCCATCGGAACACTTCTCACACCGAACTTAGCCGCTGAAATCCCACTTGTATGGGTATCCTTGGAATCACTTCAGCCTCCGATGGAGGCTGGACTACAAAGAATCCACCCAAAGTCGACTCGTGCCTCGCGCCTGGCGGAGCGCTGGGACGGCTCGGTACCAGGCCAAGGTCACACGAAATACCATTAAAGGATACTACAAAGACTACATTATCAGACAGCACGCATTTTGCTATGTAATAGATGTGAAGATGAGAACAAGTTTGATGAAACAGATGTAACACCACATATACCTTCTTGGCCGTTTTATAGAACATCTTGCTCTGTGCCGACAGTGCCTCTGATCGTTCGACAAGATTATCAAGCTTCTCTCCACGCTGCAGCACGGACTCTATCGTCTTATGCTGCGCTCTCCATTAGTTCCTTCCCTTTGAATTATGCGCGCGACACCTACCAAAACGATCTTTGTTTCATCGAGCTCCTGCTGCACCCGCATTATGGTATCCGCCTGGCGAGGATCTTGATACTTCTGGATATACGTATTGATTTCTGAAAACGAAATTGATCCCGGGCTCCCAAACGACGACTGGGGCACTTTGGCCGTAAAGTCGTCAAGGAGCTTTGTTAGCAGCGAAAAGGCCGGTCGTACAGGATATTCCTGATCAGTAATGATAACGCCTGAGGGATCTAGTAAGAGTCCAGCCCAAGCCAAGCAGTGAAGCTTAAGTACCGGCCAATTGTTCCGCTCCTCCGCGGTTGTACACATGTGCCGTATAGCTGTTCTCCTGAATACTCTGTCGTTGTCCTTGGGCAGTCCGTTCCGCTACTGTCTTGGTGAAAAAGGTCATGAATTCAGCGACCGACCCTCGTTGGTAGAAGGAGAACGAGGATAAGTCACTGGCAGTGCTAAGCACAGCACATGCACCCGAGGGAGGAGCAAGAACAACAGAAATAGAGAAAATCTTCATTATGGTGACTAGAACAGAAGAAAGGCAAGTAACTGGAGTGGTGTTCGTTGTGTACGGTGTTGAACTTGTACTCCTCCCTGTATGCAGTGGGGGTGCTACGGTCACCGCTTCTAACATGTCCAAATAAACTGCTACCTCTTACCATTCGGAGTTTTTAACGCTTTAACGCTCGTCAGCCTTTGATTGACCCCAATAATAAACCTCAAACAGATTCGTTCCCCTTCGCCATCAACGATGTAACAGCCCAAATGCTCGCTTCCTGCCGCCAGAAGAACGTATCTTTGCATTCTAGATATTTATTACACTGCCCGTGATCGTTGCCTAGCGATCCTCAGTCTAGTCTGACCGCCCTTTGACGTGTTTCCCCAACTCCTCGATCATTTGTTCTCCTCCGTTCACTCCATCAAATAGTTTTTTCAACCCCTCCTTCGTCAAAAATTGGTGATCCTCCCAGGCAAACCCAGGAACGACGACTTCGGTTATCAAGCAGTTAACCCTCTCCTTCTCCTCCTTCGTCACCGCCCCAGACAAGTCCTCATCCAACAATTTTGACATCTTCCACACGCCCGTCCCGACGATCAATAGGCGCGTCTCACCGGCTTCTACGTTGACCCCCATGATTTTCTTCTCAATTTTTGGCGGGTTTCCTGGAGTGATCAAGGTGTATTCTGCTCTGCCCTGATGCAGGACATGATATGTCTAGAATGATCGCGGCTTCAATGGCCAGGTCCGACCGCAACATACTTTGTACTTACCACCGATTTGTTAGTATGAATGACACCGCTTGGGCTGTCATATGTCAATAGGTAATAAATTGACGTCGCCAATGATCGGAGAGGTTTGTCTAACCCGTTACTCCCAAGTCAGTGGCCCTTGAACGCTCACCGAAAACGCGGAGGCAGATTTCTCGGTGACTCACTCGACACGAACGGCGTTGGGACTTGTTCGGATCGTCGGTCCGTCTCAACAAAGTAGCCTATCAACTATTCAGCTAGGAGCCGGCTCGTAGGCGCACCGTCCCAGCTTACCGCCTTCAGAGTGTACTTGGAGCTTCAAAGATGAAATCAACTCCGAGCTGTTCGTCACAAGACTGTTTTTAGCTCCAGCATAAGACATGGCCTTGGTTTTACAGCTGGCTGGTAGGGGACTGGAGGATGTTTGATGAAGGACTCGCTGAGTCAGGGGGGATAAGCGTTTGCCACTCGTCCTCTTTTATATCACCACTCATATGGTCAAGGCGCAATTACTGCTATTTACTGATACAGAAGCCCACAATTATGATGTTCTCTGATGTTTCTCACGAAACCATGCGTATCATCATTTGCAAATAAGGGGTTCGCCATCGTGATTGCTTAACCCCGCGCGTGAAAATCAAAACCAAGCAACCCAGCTTGGAACACGGCGACGGAACATCGCACTCGGTCTCAGAGACCCTGTATCACCCCCAGCGCTCCCAATGCGGTAGCAATGGCAACATGCCAATGGGAGAGAGGTATATAATGTTCCATAGGGTGATTAGTCGCAGGTGTATCGTGGCTGGTCCCGACATTCAACAGACCTATTTCGCGGCTGGTCCCGATTATAGGACAACACTTCCTCGCTGAACCGAACCTCCCGCACTACGAATTCAACCAAAAATGACCTACGTTCGATCTCGAAAATTCTGCTGCTGCATTCCAGTCAGGTTTGGGGTTTTCGTGAGTGTCACCTCTATCGAATACGCGACGTAGGCTGACTGAACGAAGCTTCTTTCTTTCATCGGTCTGGGCGGCGGTATCCTCCTGGGTGTATTAGGATGGTGGTCAATAGCCCTCATTAGTAAATCTCCTTTTGCTCAGCGGGGAGAACGGCTCGAACTAACTTGATCGCAGAACAACAAAATCTTCCCATCCCAAAATCTGATGAAATTGCGCTATATTTTTCTTCCGCCATGTACACCCTGCTTGCACTACTCTCGCTCTTCGGGTACGTCGATATTCTTTTCACTTGCCGTCGAAACCTCACTCCACATTTCAATCACACGAAGTTTCATCGGCGCCACCATCAAGAACATCCGGATGGTATCAAGCTTCGCCAGTGCCCTCCTGGTCCATCTGGTATTTAGTGTCGGCATAGGGATTTACGCCATTTACACGGTCTTCAAACAAGACCCCCAAGATATCTTCAACCGATGCATGAACGGAATTTCTGGGGATACGTATACACAGTCGATTTGTAAAAATAGCTTTGCTATGGTCAAGGGCTTTACAATCGCGGTGTATATTATCACCTGGCTGCTACAGCTATGTAAGTGCCGTTGAACCTATGCATGGTGATATCGAAGAAGCTAATTTGCATTGTGATACTCTAGATGCATACTTCGTTGTCATTCGATATGTTGAGCAGCTTCAGCATGAAGAGTCGTTGAAACGACAGGTTATCGAGAATATCATTAGCAGACCAGCACCAGTAAACGTAACGACGTACAGTGCTTTTGGGAGTTCCACGCAACCCCGTTCAGCCTTTGTAAATGGTAACAACAGAGTGTAATACGGCAATTCTACTGTCCCTTGACACACAAGTGTTGCCTGACACAATCCAGACTAACACTTCTGTAGTATCCTCTATGCAATAGCTATATGGTAAGGTAGTCGCAACTCACACCCAACCATTGTTGGCACGTGGGTATGACAATCAGTGACAGGGTTGTTAGCTCGATTCACCCAGTGTTTTTTTTTGTTTTTTTTTTTTTTTTTTCGTGCGGTGAATGGGTGTGCATTGAGTGAGTGTAGATTAAAGCATGATATAGAATAAGGAGTCTATTTGAGTCCAACAGCCGCCATATCCACCCTCCATGATGATGGGAGTACCTGGTGGCCATGGTACTGTAAGAATGACAAGAAAATAACTCAGACTCTCGACATATGACAACGAGGGCTAATACATTAGGTACCTGTAAGAATGATAAGAAAATAACTACGGCGTAATGAGCATATAGATAACGAGTATGAATAATGTCTAACCTCAGACTCTCGATGTATGACAGTGAGGGCTGAGGGAGTCTCTCTACAGGGGTTCTTATATATATTACTATGCAAAAAGGTCATGAAAGAAACAATGTGAAAGGAACAATAAGGGAATGCATGTCAATAGAAAACAGTGGCCAAATCAAAAAGAAAGGAAAGAAGGAACTATTCTAAAGGCTGTGTCAAAGAGAAAGGAAACAATATGCTCAAACGTGCTGAAAGGAATCATGACACATTTTATATCCAAGAGCTTGGATCAGAGGTTGGGGCTCAGAACAGATTTGTGATTCCAACACTCCCCCTCAAATCATGGAGAGCCCAAGTTCCTGAGTGAAGTGCTTGAGTTTGGGTGAGGGGAGAGCCTTGGAGAACATGTCTGTGACCATATCTTCTGTGGGGCAATAAACAAGGTGAAGTTTACCTTCTTTGATCACCCAATGAATGAAATGGTACTGGATGCAATGAGAAGAGAATGATGTCACTGATACCAAAGCATAGCATTAGTGGAGAGTAAACCAGTTACTCACAATCTGAGGGTTCTTCAATGACATCAATGAGACTTGGGAATGGAAATGGAAAATCTTCTGGACAATGAAAGTAAGTGTTGGGGTGACAGTAGTGAGGAATGTTGAAAAGCTTAGTAGATCAAGTAGTAGACAAGGAATGGGAAACTCTAGTGTAGAAACTACACTATGATACAGAGGTTTATATACAGTAGCTAACACTAGAGATACATTAGCAAAATGTCCAAAAGATGTTATTGATTTGTAAATATTGTAGGGTATTGATAATATTGTGAACACCTTAAATTACTCAAACATATTGGCATTCAGCATGCCAATTGAGATCTATGTTTTCAATGGCCTTACACTCACCTGCATGTCCTTTCAATGACCTTACCATCATCCACCCATTATTTCAATGACCTTACACTCACCCACACATCCTTTCAATGACATTACACTCATCTGCCTGCCCTTTTGATGAGATTACCATTGTCCACCCACCATTTTGACAACATCACCATCATCTGCCCATCATTTTGACAACATTACCATCATCTAACCACCATTTCAATGACATTGCCAACATTTGCCCACCATTTTGATGACATTACTGATATCTGCCCACTGTTTCACAGCCCTATCATCATCCACCCACTGTTTTAATGACCTTACCACTGTTTGTCTATCATTTCAAGGATGCTATACTCACTTGCCCATTGTTTTGATGACCTTATCATTGTTGAGGGGGCTAAATCATTGTGCCACATGTGGACTGGCACTCTGCCACAAGGTTGATGTGAAAGAATGATGTTGCTGCTACACAAGCACAGCATCAGTGGAGAGTAAACCAGTTACTCACAATTCAAGGATATTTCAAATAGGGGAGTGTATGGAAATACACAGTCTTCCAGACAATCAAAGAATAAACCAACTTGGCAATAGCAAGGTATGTTGGGTTAGCTTAGTAGAGCAAGTAATAGATGAGGAAGTGGAAACTCCAGTGAAGTAAGTATGCTACTACATGAGGGTTTATATACTGTAGCTACTACTGGAGATGGGCATAGGGTACTATAAGTGTATAGTAAGCATAAGTGTGCATACAATGTTGTAACTGCATGTAAAAGTCATAAGGTCAACCATAAATGATGAAACATGACTCTACTGTATGTATCAGGAGTCATTAGAAGCACAGAACGTTTCTACAATGAGTAATCCTAACTCAGACCATGAGGATATAAGTAATACTATGACAAGCCATGTGTCTATGTATGAGTCAGAAGTATATAAGTGGAAATGGATCAATCTATACATAGCATGAAGCTATGGGAGTGTCTAAAAATCATATCACTCAGTCATTGCAGAGTATATGAGTCAAGGATACAGCAATGTTATGCTGATGACAAGAGAATGTGTATGCATCATGCTGACTCATTTCTCAATACTCCTCCTTGCTCAAAAATGTTGGGTGATGAAGTTGAAGGAATTCAATGCCTAATGACAGCAAGAAGTAATTAAACTTCTGATTATTGAGATTCTTAGTTAAGACATCAGCAGGGTTTTCAGTACCTTTTACACTGTACAAGAGGAACTTTTCATCCTCAAGTAAGTTATGAATATAATGATGCTTAACATCCACATGTTTAGAATGTTTTTTGGTAACCAGATTTTTGGCCCAGAATGTTGAACCTCAGTTATCACTAAATAAATGTGGTGTTTTCAATCTATCTTGATTGATACCAATTTCTTTGAGTAGATTAACAGTCTGCTCAATTTGTGTAAGGGTATCCCCTTGCACTGGAAGAAAATTAATTATCCCAAAATTAATCATTAAATGTTTCATTGGATCACCCCTGTTGTATTTGTCCACCACCTCATCATTGTTTGTATACAGTATGTATATTGGGCACTTCAGTTGTCACAGAAGACAACTAACCTTTGCTTGTGCCACATAGTCCCCAATAAATGGGTTTAAACTATTTGGTGTGAGTATGAGGTCAACCAACTATAAAGCATACAGCTTTACATTTTTTTTAGTTCACCAAGTGGACTAGCACATGAAGTACATGCCCTTAAGACTTAAACACTGCTTACATGTGGCAACCCATATGACTATGCCCATTAAACTTTGACATGATAATGCATTGGACTCCCCCCCTACCAGCAGTGGCTGCACAGACAGCAATGGGGGAAGGGGAAATTGCCCCTTCTCCAAGTTATTCAAATTAGAACCAGTTGACAATAGTTGACACAACATAGAACCACTAGTTGCAGGACCCTGCACTACAACCAGTGCAAACCCCCATGTCTTGTCACCCATACAAGAAGTGAACAAGCCACCATTGTTGCTCAATAGGACACCCTTGCCCAAAGTCAACACTATGATCTCAAGTGAGTTATATTCACTTGAGGAAAGAATCTCAGTAATTTTTGACACAAACAATGTCAAAAGTCCTGTAAGGAGAGTGGAATTGCAGTTCCATGCAGAAGAGTTCACTGCTGAGTTGTTCAAAGCCTTGATGGATGCCCCAATAAACTCCACATCAGAGATGTACAAGAATCTCCTATGCAAAACTGTAAAGTGACTTGCCTTGCTGTACAAGACAGTAAAGCAACAGAAGGGAGAATTGTTAGGGGTGTTCCTTATCACTGGTCACCTGAGCTTAAGCCAGGGGGTGGCTATCTCAGTAGGAGGTTGCACAAGGTGTGGTCCTACCAAGAAGGATTGCAGTAAGTAGGTGGCAAGGCAAGTGTCCAATTAAGCACACTGAGAGGTCAAACTTCTATCAGTTGAGAGTATGACCAATAGAGAGTTTACTACCACACTGATCACAACTAACATCAAACTATAAGACAATACAAGGTAAAGTTCTTATAATTCTGAGAATATAGGAAGCTT